>JAPMOR010064831.1:818433-848975 GCA_026543865.1 Argiope aurantia | reverse complement strand
AAAACTATATTTGAAATTGAAATTTATAACAATATAAAGCATCTACAAAAGTAACAGAAAAATATTCGAAACTGAAACTTACTTTTATTTACAATTTGAACAATAATATTTTACATGAGATTTGCAAATGTGATTCTTACAATTGCAGCATAACATATTAGTTTTGCTGTCATTTCTTGACGGACTAAGCTTTCGCCTTGCACGTTTGACACACAATGAAGTATTCTCTGCAAATCTTGATGGTACGTTTTTCCTTTTTCTCTGTTTTTATTTCACTATTTTTACTAAGTCCGCACTTCTTGGGAGGTGTAGCTTTGCTTCAATGAATGGAAAATTAAGTGATTTTCCCAGTTCTTCCAAATATAGCCTTCGTTTAGTCAATTTGTTTTCGTTCCATTCACGATGTATTGAAGTACATAGAACAGATGCATTCTATGCAGAAATTTCAAGCATGTTATAGAATACTATCATGGGCCAACGATTTTTTTTTCTTTTACAAGTGTATGTGTTTAAAAGTTGATCAAGAGTATCCACAGCCCCTTTTGTTGAATTATAATCTAAGATCATTAATGATTTTCTGTCAGGTCTGCTAACTTCTTTGTCATGATGCAAAGTGCTCATAAGAATAACATTTTTGTTCTTTTTGGGGATGCAGTTTACAACTGTTGTGTCTTCTGCCAATTAAAATAAGGAGCTGTGAACTTCTTTATTTGGCATTTATTCAGGAAGTTCTTATTTATTTTTTCTAATGGTGCCAAAAATAATCATTTTCCGTTTTAGAAGTTGTCCTGAAAACATTATCACATGCAATATTGTGCCCCGAATACCCATAAATAAGATCACTCACACGCTACTCGCACTCCCTGATTTTTCTCTGGCTTTGACCCTTGTTCTTTTCCAGTGTAGATTTGTGTTTTCAGTACATACGAAGTTTTACTGTCATATAAAGTCTATATTTTGATCCCATATTTAGAGGTTTACTTTATACTGTTTAAAAGGACATCAGCCATGAAATCCTACTAACTGTTCATCTACAGTAATATTTTCATTCGGACTGTATAATTTGGGTAGAATTTCTATCCACTTTTCCCAGATATCTCACACTGCAGCAAATTTATCCAAATTTCTTTTTTCTTGTCCAGTGGATTTATTATCAAAACGAATAACTCTCGATATGGTGCAAAATGTTTCGAGCAACATTGTGGAACAAAATATATTTCTGCCATTTCTTTATCCCATAAGCTTTTTGTTGATTCTCCATATGATTTATAAACACCAGCTAACAAAAATAATCCAATATATGCTTGAAAGGTTTTACTTTCAATATTTTTCCACTTTATTCCATTAACACTTACTCCTTCAATATTAGTCATATTTATGATTTCGTTTTCAATTGCAGAATTGAATACTACTCAAATGCACTTTTTATGTCTGATATCCTTGCCGTTGAATACCCTGTGAGCCCTGGAGTAGTTTTTATAATATTAGCAACAGTGGTTGATTGAGAAGAAAGTGGCAACAGATCCAACTTTCACTTTATTTCACGATTCTTGGACTGAATATTCCCTTTATAGATCGTTTGTTGAATAGCTGTATCAAAATCGTTGTCAGAACTTTCACTCTCAATTTCATCACTTGTATGATTTTCATACTCCGATACTTCTGTGCTGTCAGAAGCTTCTATTAGTTTAGCTGTATCAGCATGATTCGAATTTCTACGATTCGCCATTTTTTCTCTCCCATTCGCAGGCACAACTCTTTTACAGTGCATGAGAAAGTGAAATACAGCAGAAAAAAGAAACTTTACAATAAGAGCAAAGTGAATGGCCCCCTGCCAATTGTCTGTCATGTGACCAAATACATATGTCAACAAAACAGATTTCGAAAACGGATAAATTACATAAACTATTGTTATTCTTCTCTTTCGAATTATTCCAATCAAAAATAAACATGTATGAGTAAAAATAAATGTTTTTTTTTTTGTTTTTTTTTTTTTTTTGCATTGGGTCATATTGACCCGAACAATACATTACGGATAAATTGAAAAATATTCCATCAAAATAAGAATAAACCTAAATCCCTCTAGGAGTGCATATATATATTATTTACCAAAGATGTCAAAAAGTTTCATGAAAATATCTCTGCACTATATATTTTTAAAAAAGGCATAAATTTTATTTCGGGTCTAATTAATTTTTATAATTAAAAAATCCTGCAAAAAGATGGATGCTGAAAATCAACTATGTTATTACATTTATTCAGACTATGGATATAGAGGATTCAAAGAAAATTAAGGAAACATGGGGGGGGGCACAGGGTTAAAATGTTCTGTTTGAAAAGCAATACAGAAGATATATTTTTATAACTTAGAACTTGATTTTTTTAAAAATCCAAATATCATTTGTTTCTTTCAAATTAAAAAATTAAAGCTACAATAAAAGGTTAAAGAAAAAAGTGGAAATTCTCTTTGATGGAAAATATTAATTTATTGTCTTGCATAATATATACATAATTTCAGAGATGTTTTTTCCCCCGTGAATTTTTTTTACATATATAAACATGAAGATGAAATGCCAGATTCATAGCTTAAATACATATTTTGATTCACATTTTTCAATACATGGTTTTAAGAATAGCTGAAAGATTATGTGTTAAATTTTCAAATAATTTTATGAAGAATTAAAAACAGAATAATAACAGCATCAATTTACTATGTTCGTATATATTGGAACAACCCCTAGAAGTTTTTGCCATGATATCTGGTGTCAAATTATCTAAAATTTCATATTCAAAGGGCTTAAAATGTTTAAAATCGAGGAGGAAAATGATATGAAATATATATACATGATGTCCCTAATATATATAATAATATACATATAATTAAAGAAGTGAGATTAATTAATTAAATAACACATTTCACTTAATTTTCGTGTTCAGTAATTATAAGCAAAAAGAAGTAAAGGTATTTTTTTCTGCACAAAATTGATGAATTTTATAAGTGTGTATATATATATCGCTTAAAATTTTCCACATATTAAATCTTTTTCCACAAATGTTGCAATTATAGGACTGTTAATTGGAATGTGTAGACATTTGTTTGTTCAGATGTGCATTTTTCAACTAAAAACTTGGGCACATATAGAACAAATTTAAGGATATTCTCCAATACATGTCATAATGTGTTGCTTTACATTAGAAAAGTATAGAGATGAGTGATACAAAAAGGACATTCATTAAATCAATTTTCTTGCATGGATAGGATTATAGGATTGATCCTATAAACCTGTAAAGTAAAGATATGCTAATAATTAGAAAAGGAATTTAAAAATAAAATAAAATACATTTATCTATTTGTCATAAACATAATTTTCAAAAAAATTTATTATTTGTTCATGAATAGAAAATGAATAAAGAATAAATAAACAAAATTTGACAAATAAAATATATTGCAGAAAAAATAAAAATAAATGAAAGAAAATAACAGCAAATAAAGTAAAAGGGCCAGACATACTTACTAGAGAGAGTTAAACTATTATTTATGTAAACACTGAGTATTTAAATTCAATGCAGAATAGTAAATGTTAAAAATTAAAAAACACCTTAAGTTTATAGAAAATAATGATAATTAAGCTTAAATGAAATTTATTTATTACAAAACTTACAATGTAACAAGAAACACCATAAGTGTATCAATTGAAATAATTTACCAACTCTTGTATCACAAATTACTTTCTCTATATAAAATTAATGATTCTTCAAGTTTTATAATAAACAAACTCCTTTATTATGGACTGCATGGAATTAAGCACAGTAAGTAAAGTGTATTATTATTTCTTTTATTAATAGTAAAGAAACAATCTATTTTATTGCTATACAAAGTACACAGCAAAGATGAAGAAATAAAATCAAGAACATGTGTTTTATTTTGATTTATATTAAATATTATTATTCTATTGTATGTAACCGTAATTAAAATAAAGTTGCAAAAAGATAATAAAATAAAAATATCAGCATTGTAAAACGATACAGAAATTAGATTGTCAAATTAAATTTTAGTCAAATAAACAGAATGTATCATAAAAAGTCTTCAAAGAATTAAAATAGTTGCATATTTAAAAATAATTTGGTCCATTTCTCTTTTCCATTTTCATATAATACTAAATAATTAAGAGCAAATTACAAATAGCGAATTTTTAAGCATGCATACAATGCATAAACAATATCTCCAGAAGAAGCTAGTGTTTAGAACTAAGATGTTTTTTGCTCAGCTCTAAAATAATAAGCAGATTAATTTTCTAAGTGGTCTATTATTTTGGTTTGATTGCTTTAAAGTCTGCAAAAAATTTTCAAAGGAACAACTCTAACTTTATTTTGCATTTAATTAAATCTTTGAAACCTACACAACCTTTCACATAGCGAAATTTGAGAAAATTTACACATCAACAGGAACTATCAATTTATGAATTGAAAGTAAAAAACAAAAAATTTTCTTTATTTAAATGGTAAAGAAAATCATAATGAAAAGGAAATTAAAGGGAAATAAATTTAATTACCAATAATTAGGAGCACACATTTCTGCATTAATGTAAAAGGGGAAAAAACTGTTAAATAGAACATTTAGATAAATAAAAGAAAGTATTCCAAAAAACTTCCAGGCAGTACAGTTTACTCAAAGAAAATAATAATAGCAGCTACATAAATGTTTATGTAGCTGCTATTATTATAGTATGTACTTTTGAAATATATCCTAGCAGCAAATTCCACGAGATCATTTTTAAATATTTAATACAAGAAAATTGTTTCACATTTCAGCCAGTGTCTGCAAAGTTTTTTCCCTTACCTTATTGATGTATATTTTGTGATCAACCACATAACATAAGATCATTTAAAGCCTATTCAAAATTAATGCAAACATTTAATATTGGCAAAACTTTTCCATAAAGGTCACAAAACGTTTCTTTTCATTGATATTATTTAAAAAATATTCTTCAAATATGCCTTTGAATGTTCTTGTATGTTTTATAATTTCAATAGTTTAGAAGGAAAATCATCAAAATTTGATAACCGGAAGAAAAATTATTTGGGTTTTAACTATAAGCAACATTTCTGACCTTTTTTTTTTTTTTTTTTTTTTTTTTTGCATTACTGCTGAATATAGAGCTTCTCTTTGGAAAAAAATAAAATATAAATAGCATACAAAGCCTTCGTGAATCAATTTAAACAATTTTATGTCGTATTCTTTCAGAGAAGAAATATTACACTACCAAGCATTTAGAAAGGAGATATTATTCAAAAAAAATTATGACAAATCTTTTTATTCAGCCAGATAATCTTATCTAGGCATATGATGTATCAAAAATGCAGGATCAGTAATTCTGACTGATATTAATTTCTGTAACATATATTTATACTTCATAAAATAATTATATATAGTAAATGCAAAAATTTCTTTGGTAAAATCTTGCAACATATTCCTTTTATACTGATTTATTCAAGTGCACTTGTTTTTATTATGTAGCAATATTTTTTCACAACTGAATGATACTCAGTTCAATGATAATATTGATTTTACAATTATCAAACTTCAAAAAATTATTTATCACAAGTAATAATAAATTAATAAAAGAATTGTGAATATTTCAAATCAGAGTAAATTGTAATGCATAGGATGGGGGGGGGAGAAACTGTTCCCGATCTTTTCAAAGCCCTTATTCAAAAAAAAAAAAAAAAGCTGTGGAATTGTATATAAAGGTAAGAAGAAAAATCATATTTCTATCATGTCATTTTTAAATATTTACAAAGCAAAACTTGATTGAAAGCGCTAATTTGTCACATGTATAATTTACAGTGCATTTTAATCTAATTTATTCAAAAGATCTTAATAAAACAGCAAAAAAAAAGAATCTTAATAGGAGTCTATATTTATCTTTTTTCTAATTTATCTTTTTTTTCAGACGGTTGTTATAAAAAAAGAAATAATAATAACAATAATAAATAAATTATAAATAAATAGATGATAGAAACATAATTAAAAAAACCATTACTAATAAAAATGGTTGTTCGATTCTCGAAAAACACTCGGGACGTTAAAGAACTAAATTTTAAAAATATAAAAATAAAATTTCAAGTTACCATGTGAGAACATTATTATTTTTTAAGTCATAATATATATAGAGATATTAAACTTTTATTTTAACTTATTTTTTTAAACTTTCATTTTTAATATTTCTAGCTGGCAAACAAAGTTTTGGAGCTCAACCGATTTTCAAATGAGAAAAAAACATCGTTTTTTTAAATATCGATGCATGCGCAATCTGATAGTCTCGTGATTCTTCCAAATCGTTTTAAACTGGTTAATGACTTAAATTAATTAAGACAATTCATAAGAATTATGAGAATGAATAACTTGCAAATCAAGTTGCAACTTTAGTTAGCGATAAATCGCCAAATGTGACAACCTTCTGCATTATTTTCTAATAAACTCTAAAAGCGAAAAATTGATGCCTCAAGAGCGATAAATTGCCACTTTGTTGCCTACGCATTTTGAGGCTTCAAAAACCTCAAACCAAAACAATATCATGTTCTCACATGATAAAAGATAAATTACATAGTTTAGAGCAAAAGGATAGAGCAAAGAGATAATCTTTTCTATTGTTATTTCAATCCAGAAGTTTGTCACTTAATGATTGATGTAACCAAGCTTTCATTACAGTTATAACCTTTAAAAAAATACTTGCAATCAAAAATGAAATTTAAAGATACATTCTAGCAACAGTTTACACATATTTGCTTTCATCTATAAAAATATTCTAAAAAATCCATAGGTAAAAGACAAAATAATGAAAATCAAAACAATTCTCTTAACATAAATGTGAATATGTTTGTTTTTTTTAAATAATGCTTGATATATACTATAAAACACTTAGTTTTCATACCAGCTCTATTTTCAGTAAAAATCTCCGGTATTAAAAAATATTAATAAAATAAAAATTGATGACCTGTATGGTGAATGATAATTGCAAGTTAGAATTATTTCTCATCATCCACTATATGATGAAAACAATAAATAAATAAAATTTTAAATCAATCTTGCATATGTACAAACATATGAGTTTTTAAATACTCTCTCCTTTTGAAGCCTTTCCCACAAATGTTACAGTAATGAGGTCTCTCATCAGAATGAATAGTCAAGTGATTCTTAAGATGTGCTTTCTGCGCAAAATCCTGCCCACATATAGAACAGCTGAAAGGTCTTTCTCCTGTGTGCTTCAGAATATGACGTTTCAAATTAGTTGATACTGGTGAAGAGTACTCACAATAAGGACATTTCTGGCATTTGTTTTTTAATGTCTCCCACTTAGAACTATTCTCTGTAATTGAAAAAATATCAAAAAATCAAACATACTACTTTATCTAAATATTTATTGAAAAAAAAAGGAAGATAAATATATAAGGAATGTAAATTCATTCTTCAGTTTGTTCTGTGTGAATGGCTTCAGTATTGTTGCATGTTTTAAAATATATTTTTCATGTGTATACAAAGTAAAAAAACAATCACACTGAATAATTGGTATCAATACATTAGCAGAGTGCCAATCATTGCTAAGTTTAAACACTAATATTATTCATATTTATTCCAACATTTCTCAATGAAAATTATCACTAAGATTTGGCAAGTATGTATGTGACTCAAATAACCAAATGATAACCAATGGTTATTTTTTGGGAAGAATATGTACATTGGTTATAATATTACAATAATTGGCATAGATTTTAATTTTGACCAAAATTAATAGAAAAACTCTTAATGCCCTAAAAAAAGAGAAAAATGGAATATGAATAAAACATTTATTTCCATTTTAAATTACTACACAAAAATTCAGAATCACATAATGCTTTTTAAATGGTTGAAATGAAAAAAAATATTATTCATTGCAAAACATACATTTATGAACTTTCAAGAGAAAATTAAAAGTTAATACTCAGAAAGCTTTGTGGCATACATTTATATAACAATAAAAAACAAAAGCTTTAACTGCTATTGATTATAAGTACTAGAATGTAAAAATCTTAATGGTAAACCAGATTTACTAGCAATTTAACATTTAAACAATCTATTAATATTGAAGGAGAATGTGCGTGGGGAAGGGGATGTTTTGTATGCACCAGAGATTTTTTTAAATTTTAATTTATTAAAAAAAAACTACGGAAGATTGTGGTATTATTTTCTAAAATATATTCAAAAATATTACAGCAAAAAACTGATTTTTTTTCATCTTTTTAAAAAATTTAAATCTCCTTTTTAATTTTAGAAATTTAGTTGCCATGCAAATGCTACTGGAATTTTAGAAATATTTTTAAAATAATTTTTTACATGTTTCATCAATATGTTTAATTTCTATTATAAAATTCAAACCATTTTCATGCTTTTATCAAATATTTAATGATATGAGTTTCTTCTACTGTTGAAACTAAGGAAAAAAGAATCTACATGGTTTAATTGAGAAATCAAAAAGTCAAAATATATTACAGCCAAAGACAATATGGTTTGAAAATAGATAAATAGAACTAATAGCACAATAATGTTATGGGAGTTGACTCCATTAGGAAGGTTCATGGATACAACAGAGACCAAATGTAAGGCTAACAAGGTAAGGTAAAATAATATAGCTCTGATATCTGCCACAATTTCATGCTTTAAAAATTTTTGTTGGGGGAATGAAGAACATTAAACATAATCAATATTTCTGTTGAATCAGCTAATCTACCACTAGACATCAAAAGCAGCTAGTTATCAATAAAAATGATATCAACATGTAACAGCATATATTTTATATCACTTTCGTTAAATGACAAAAAAAATCTTAACAATTCATTAATTGCAGAAAACAGAGTTAATTTAGATTTGAAGCTTTCAGAAATTTTCATTGAGAAAGTACACAAAAAAATACTTGAGTCATATATTAATAAATGTTAGATATATATATGAAGAAAAAAAACTTTTACATACCAATCTTAAATATTTTTAATCAATTACATATTACCAGTTAAAAGAAAAGTTTTCTTAATATTTTTTTGCAACAGAAATATTACTTTATATAGATTACTGTATTATAGAAACATCACTTTAAACTTTTCTTTTTCTTAAATATAAATTTTTGCAATTATTTCAGCTTACCATCTCTACTGAACTGGAAGTTTAGAAGTTTAGGGAGGAATTAGAAGTTTATATAAACTACACTTGAAATAAACATTAATAAAACAAGGCAAAATTTTTATTCAATATATTTAATCATATTTAATTATAAAGCAGTGAAAAGCTTTCAGAATATTCAAGTAATTCTCAATATTACTCTTCTAAGTGAGCAAATTTTTTTTATATTATTATGATCTGAAAGTACAAAAGGCCTGAAATTTTTTCTAGTTAATATGATTATAAAATAACTTTGGTCCTTCCAGATGAGAATATTATATACATTATATTTATGTCTCAATAATGTTTATGCAGGAAATATGTAGCTTTCCTTTAAGTATCTTTGCCAATATCATTAAAGTAGTTTCAACTACTTTCAATATCAAAATGACAAATAAAACAAATTAAACATCTGCTAAATGAATTATTGAATGAGTCTTCAACCAATTTTTTCGTTTAAATCTTTTTCCACAAAGGTGACATGCATAAGGACGCTCATCAGAATGGCGAACCATGTGACTTTTCAATTCACTTTTACGAATAAAATCTTGGCCACATACAGAACAGCTGAAAGGGTGTTCACAGTAAAGACATCGGTGAATTTTAGGATTTCTAGAATACATATCTGGAAAAAAAAATTACAGATATTATAAAAAATTTAAAATACAACATATTAATATCAGCAAAATATTTATTTTCAATAGATGTTTTCAATTATTAAAAATGAGATCATATAAATTTTTAAACAATGTATTCTTAAGTAAATTATAAAAATTACAAAACAAATTCAAAAAATCATTCCTAAATATGCATTCACGATAATTATAAAAAAATGCAAATGTTCTATGATAAAAACAATAATAATAATCTTTCCACAATAATAACAGCTTTCAAATTCTATCTAACTTTAAAAAATCCTTTATATTTCAATTAATTAATTTTTTTTAGTTATTTCATCATACATACAGAAAGAAAATATTTAAAACATTTAGAGGAGAAATATATATTTACTTAAAAATATATATACAAAAACATTGCTAAAGGATTTTTTTTTGAAAATAATAATAATAATTACAGTGCTTTATAACAATAAAAGATAAAAAATTAAATTAAATTAAATGGGAATTTCCTAGTAATCTTTAATACTTTTCCCATTGAATGAAATAAATATTAAAAAATTCAGTATCTGTGAAAAATGCTTCAGTATGTATTGCTATATGGCAATTTAACAGAATATTGTGATTAGAGATTTACCTTATAATCTACAACTAAAGCTGCTTACTATAAGCAATTAATATTTTATATACAGAGAATTTTCAGTTATAAGCATAAACAGAGACAAAACAGTCTATAATTATATTAAGTGCATTCAAAACATGAAGATTTTTTCAGAAATAGTGTATAAAAAAATGAAGCTTCAAAAAAGAAGATGAAAATTATATATATATATATATATATAATAGTGGCCAAAATTATGGACACTTTTGAAAATCGTTATGTTTTCTAACTTTGTATGCTTATAAAAAATTTTACATTTCACAAAGTGCAAATTATTACATATCATTTTAAAGAGAATTTAATGCTGATTTCAATACAAAAAGCAAAATTCAAATATTTTCAATACAAAAAGTTATTCTTACTTTAATATGAATAACAAACATGGTGATGAAGTGGATTGTAATTTCTAACTTTCCAGACAAGTCACTGTTCTTGTTCTGAGAAGCAGTCAAATGTTAATAACTGCTAGCCGAAAGAGACATCATGTTTAAAGTTAAAAGTCATTATTGTGGTTTTTTCTGCAGAAGGAAGACTGTTTTTAATGTAATTAAATGGCAAGCTAGAAATTTTGTTAAACTTTTTAATATATAGTAGGAATTTTTGTAAATATTTATAATATTTAGTCAAGAATCAATGACATCAAAAAAATTAATAGACTGGACATCTATAAAGAGAACTAAGATTATTGTGTTATGTGAATGTGGTCTTTCCTGTGCTGAAATTGCAAGGCAGATGGTTGGTTCAATGACTACATCTGGAGTCAGAAAATTTTGTTTACGATATCAGGAGACAAATTTAATAAAAAATAAAGTAGGAAAGGCTGAAAAGGGTGCACCACATCTGTTGATGACAGAAGAATAAAATGACTATGTCTCCAAGATAGAAGAATGCCATCAGAAGTCCACTGAATGATGTTGGTGTTTCTGTCAGTTCCAGAACAATCAGGAGAAGGTTATTAAATGTTGGACTAAGAGGTAGAATTCCTCGAAAAAAGCGTTATTTCAATTTACAGCAGAGCAAAAACAATTATAGTGGGCAAGGAACACATTAATTGGACAAATAATCAGTGGGCACGTTATATGGAGTGATGAAACAAAGCTATTTTGATTCGGTATTGATGGGCGGAAATATGCAAAACGTAGAATAGGTGAAGAGCTACATCGTGACTGCATTCAGGCAACTGTGAAGAACTGAGTTAGTGTTATGATTTGGTCATGCATGTCAGCAGACGGTATTGGTCTCATTCGTGTTTTCGATAGGACATTAAATGCAAGAAAATACATTGACACTATTCTAGAGCCAAAATTTACACCTTCCATCAATAATCGCTTTCCCAAAAATACATTATTTATTTTCCAGTAGGATTCTGCTCCTTGCCACACAGCAAAAATATCGAATGAGTGTTTTAGTACAGAACATTGAATTGTTAACGTGGCCAGGAAACAGTCCTGGCCTCAAAATTATTGAGAAATTATGGCAACGTTTGAAAATTCTTGTGCATATGAAGCTTTCATCAAATAAAAGAGAATAAATTGAGGCTATAATTTTTTCCTGGCATCATGGAATAATGAAGGAAGAACTGAAAACTCTCTTCAACTCAATGAAACATCAGTATGAAGCTGTAGTAAAAAATAAAGGCACCTTACTAAGTACTAATAACTCACTGCAGTCATCAGCATTTAATGTATCTCGACAATTATTGCCGCTAAACTTTTTTTGTATTGCAGATACTTGAATTTTGTTTTTGTTTTTTTGTATTGAAATCAGCATTAAATTCTCTTTAAAATGATATCTAAGTGTTTGCATTTGTGAAATATTACATTTTCTATAAGCATACAAAGTTAGAAAACATAATGATTTTCAAAAGTGTCCACAATTTTGGCCACCACTGTATACATACATATATATATAGTGAGTGATTTTTTAAAATTTTAATTTCTTAAATATGAGATAAGATTTTGGTATTTTCCCACATTGATTCTGAAACTAAGTTTTTTAATCATTTAAAAAAAAATTTCTTTTTATTATACAAATTTAGCTGCTGAGTAAATTTTTCCTTTTAAAAATAATTTTTAGCATGAGTTTAAACGATATATTTCATTCTAACAAAGAAATTCACACCATTTTCAATATTTCATTAAATATCATTAATATTTCATTAAATAATTAATGATGCGATTCTCTTCCACTGTTAAAAGCTAAGAAAGAAAATATTGGGGCCGTTTATATTAAAAATTAGAAGATTGAAAATACTTTAAAAGGTAACATGCAATTTGAAATAATTGCCCTGACAATTAAGTTTAAAATGACACCATAATGTTACGAGACTTTACAGTATTTGATAATTCCATACCTAGACATGACAGCATTAGAAAGTTTCATGCCCACTATAGACAAATCAGATGTAAAGCTAATAAGACGAGGTAAAATAATATGGCATTAAACTTCTGTCACAATTTATTAGTTAAAAAAATTGTAAGAAACATAAGCTTCAGACTATAAATAAGATATTTAATTGACACTAAACCAATATGTCAGGCAAATTCACTGCCATCAAAACCAGATAGTTATTGATAAAAGTAATATTAACATGTGATTTCACATATTTATACGACATTTTATGAATAAAAATTCTTGAAATTCGATACATTTAGTGGTGCCATTTTAAAATGGAGATCCCTACAAATTTTCTTTAAGAAAGTACATTGCACAATTTTTAAGTCATAGAAAAATAAATATTAGGTTAATAAAAAAGAATACTGTTATAAGTTTGTAACTCAATTCCAATAATTTTAATCAACTTCGTATATTTTTGTAAACTGCTTTGTTTCCGTCTCAATAAATGTAAATTTTTATATTTATTTCAGCTAGTCAATAGCTGAACAAGAAATTTTTGAAGGATACATTCAGAACGAACACACACACATTCACTAAAATCATATGAAAAAAATAATTGTTCTAAATAATGTCTCAAAATGATAAAATGTACAGAATATTCAAGAAATTCTCAAAATTGTACTAAGAAAGAAACAAAAAAGCAGAAAAAAAAGCACTTATTGGATATTTTTATGCTCTGAAAGTAGAAAATAGCTATCTTCTAACTGATATGCCCACATATGGTAACAATATGAATTTAGAAAAGAATTTTTTAATCATCAAAAATCATGTGGGAAATCAAAACTATGAAAATGAAAAAATATGGCAGACATCACAACAAATATGTAAAAAATCTTAAAATTTCAGATCTTTTATCTAAACATCGTTCTCTCTGGGGGATCAAAATTAATAAGAAACATCCTGAAATAAAACAATTTAAGATAACAAATTTATAGCGTTTATAAGTTTTTAAAGTTTTTAAGTTTTATAAGTTTTTTAAGTTTTTTATTTATAAGTTTTTTATTTATAAATTTATAAGTTTTATTTAATTACGTACCCTACGATTTTACGTTTTTTCAACAATCAATCAAAAATTTATAACAAAGTTTTTTTTTTAACTATGTACCGTGATAATGGCAAAGAAACTATTGTTTAAAATATTCTTAGGAATTGAAACAACAAAACTTATTCAATATTATTTCCTCAACACTTTCTAATTAAAGTAGGTAATTACCATAAATTAAAATTTCATATCAAAAAATTATGCAGTCGTTTTAATTTAAAATTGATGGACAGCTTAATAAAGCACATTATTTTGAGAAAACTCATTGTTTAATTCAATAAAAAGTTTTTGCCACACAAAATTATATAAAATAGCATTCGCTAGAGTAGGTAAACAGATAAGACTACAAAATTAGAATTATGCATCTGGAACTACTCCTTCTGTTGGCATGAAATATATTTAAAAACTAATTTCTATAATAAAGATACTATTTTGTTTAATTTATAAGCTTAAAACTAACAAGAAATCTTATTCATAAGAAACTTTTGAAGGAAATTTTCCTACAATAAAAGGAACAAACTTTTTTTTTTAGATTCTAATTATCTAATTTATAATAAGCAATCATTCATATATTTAAAATGTATATTATATGTCTCATTAAAAAATGGAAATACACCATATAAAGGAAATTTTCAACTTCAAAGAATGCAGTAAAAATTTTAAACATAAATTAGTTCAAGTTTATTAATGACTAATATTTCCCTACAGGCCATCGAACTGCTTCGCATATTTCACTATCAATTGATTATGAATGTGCATTAATTCAGAATCGTCATTTTATGTCACAATTTTTCTCATCCTCCTCTCCTTTCCCCTTTAGGCAATGTCTAGTAATCTAGTACACTGCCAATGTCTTGAAGATTATAAGAAGATTGAAAAAGATTGAAGATTGAAAAACCAATACCAACATATTGTCTCAAAATATTCACAGAAATTTTTTTAAAAAACTTTTTTATTATATTGACAGTAGTTGCTAAGTGCACGTTGGTACTAAATGTCACTTTTATGTAATCATAATCATTAAAATATACATAAGTTTGTTAAACTTTTAAATATAGCTCTTTGTGGTATAGTATGATTAGTTAACTCACAATATAATAAAAACATTAAAGAGAATAATTATAATATACACTTTGAAAATAATATTTTTTAAATTCATTTTTCATGTTTTTAACACAATTTGGTCCTGCACTGAAAAAAAGAAGTTGCAAATGTATTATATTATAAGGCATATAGCTGATTCAGTATCGAAAAACTACTGAATAAGAAAACTAACTTACCTAAATAAAATGAATAATAATTTATTGGTTATTTTCAATAAATGTTGAATATTCCGATACAATAAAACATATTTTTAAAGTTATATAAAACATTAATACTAATAACTATAAGAAATTATCATAAAATACTAACATATATGAAAAATATATATATAAATTAATACTAATGTGACAGTTTAGTGCAATATAAAATTAATTAGTTCAAAAATGCAACTAAATATAATGAATTATATTTTTATTTCTATTTTTATAATATTTAACACACATTTTCAAGAGAAAAATTAATGTGTATATATATATATATATATATATATATATATATAAAAGAAACAAAATTCTTATAGGATTCAAAATGTTTTCCCAAATAAAATTTATACACATATAAATAAATCATACAAAATATGATTTTCATTTTAAGTATTTTTTTTAACTATAAAGGTAATGAAAAGAATTTCACATTTTCTCTTAAAATACCGATCTTCAAAAAAAAAAGTTGCCATGTGAAAATTATAAAATATTCTAACAGAGACACAGTTTCAATGAAGGTAATAAATGAAGCAAATAGATAAAAAGTACTTTTAATTATTAACCTTAATAAATATATTACGGTTTAAAAAGTATTTAAAAAAACTTCTTTGTTTAAAACATTATTAGACTGCTTAAAAATTCCAAAGTAACAAATACTTCTCAATTTGAATTTTAAAAAACCATAATATTTAACAAAGGAGATATCACAAATTAACGTTGCAGATGCACAATCATGTGTGGTTTTATACTATCTTTTTGTTTAAATCCTTTTCGACAAATATGATACTTATAGGGTCGCTCTTCAGAATGTGTGATCATGTGATTCTTCAGCTGTGATTTTCGCATAAAGTTTTGGCAACACAGAGAACAATTGAAAGGACGTTCTCCTGTGTGTTTATGGATGTAATGTTTCACATTAGTCAAAAATGGAGAGGAATAATCACAAAAATGGCCCTTATGTTCTTTAAACTGCCCACTTCTATGCTTGAAATTATAACTTGCATCTACAAAAGAAGAAATGCAACCAATCAATGCAAACTGGGAAATATTTTCTGAACAAAATGACTTTAGCCATATAGGTTGATATTCTCCACCTTTTATAAACAATTTTAATTCAGTATTTAATATTTTTATAATCAGATTTAATTTATTTAATATATAGCACAGTATAGTAGTCTAACTTTTACTCAGTTTTTATTTATATTGAATAAACTAAGTCCAGTACTTTTATTTCATGATCTTTCTTGACAATATCTAAGGAGGAATTATATTTTATATCATACTCCTTTGTATTTTTGTGACATATTCTTACTTTACATCTTATTAATTCAAAACAGATATATACATCATAGAAGATTAGAAATCAAAAACTTGAATTAAAAAAAAAATTAGCAACAAACACAAATTATTGAGAGCAAAAAAAAAAGCATGGAATTATATTCTTTGAGAACAATGCTTCAGATAAAAATTACTTTTATAAAAAGATTTTTTTAAAAAAAAGTAGTAACAATAGCACAATATTAGATAAAAAAGTAGAAATTATATTTAATTTTAAGCATTTTTATAAGTTATTTTATATCAAAATAATAAAATGTACAAAATATATTTCTAAACATCCATTTTTAATTTTCCTACATTCAGAATTTGATTTCGACATTCTTTCCCTTTAAACATATTTCATAATGCATATTGTAATTATTATGATATATCACAGACAATTTACTTAAAATATAAAATTAATAAAAATTGTGTCTTAAGATACTTTCCTCAAATTTATATTATATTATATATATATTAAAGTAATATAAAATGTTTTAGATTTTATCAATGATCAGAATGAATGTAGAAGTTGAAACAGATTGAAAAAAAAGAATAATTTTCAAAAAATGTATATAATTTATTAACATTATTATTTCATATGATGAAACTTAAGTTACGGATCTCATCGATACTGATAATTAGTCAACACCAATATAAGAAATAAACAGTAAACATTTGCAAAGATCTTCAATGTTAAATCTAACAAAACGATATATTATATAGAATTTCATAGGGGTTGAGATTTATAAGTTAAAATGAAATTTATGAACATAGACATATTGCAATCATTCATCATCAAGGAAAATGAATTATAGAATCTATTTAACTACAAGAACACACATATTAAAAAAAAAAAACCAGAAGAATAAAATGAATAAATAAATAATCATTAAAGAAATAGGTAACAGTTTTTTTAAATATTAAGAAAGAATATATTACATAAGAAAATCATCTAATCATTACATGAATATGCTTGAATTTACATACTGCATATATCTGATGGCGATATATTTCTATCAATAAACCTTTGTGAATTTTTTGCATTTCTGATAAGGTAAGATATAAAGCATTATTACATCTGATAAATGTAGAATAAATTCATGCTCCTGAAATAGAAACATATTAATGAGAGAAAGATATTTAATTCAAACTTTTTAAAAATACAATTATATTAGTGTATTTATAAAATAAAATTTTTGTTTTAATTGGCTTCTACTTTTCGAGCTTTAAATTATATCTCATTAGTATAGCTTTTCTCAAATTCATTTTTCATCAAAATTTAATAAAATATATCGCTTAACTAACAATACAGTTCTCAAAATATTAAAATAAATTACTGTCATCAAAAACAAACACATGAAGAAAATTTTAAAATTCTAATACATCAAGAAGTGAGTGAAAAAACAATTATGAAGTTCAATCTTTACAAACATGAAATCAGTAGAGCTAAATAATCAATCAGTGAAAAAAATCACTTTTAAAATATCTCATATTATTTATTTCTATTATTGTCATTTAATCCCATTCCACTATAATATTTATGGCGTCTTCTTTAGCAAAGATATTAAATAATTTGTCAAATTTTATCCTGGTAAAAAATTAGCATTACAGAAAAAATGTTAAGGCATTCATTTATGTATTGCCTTCCCATTTTCTTAAATTTCATAATTATTTTGCAATATGAGTTAACATGTGGCTTTTTAAATGAGCTTTTTGGCTGAAACTTTTACCACAAACAGAACAAGAGAAAGGGCGTTTTCCAGTATGAGTTAACATGTGAGTTATCAAGTGGTGTTTCCGATTAAAATCCTTGTCACAGTAAGAACAAGCAAAAGGACGCTCCCCAGTGTGAGTCAAAATATGGTTTTTCACGTTAGTAGAAACAGGAGAAGAATATTCACAGTAATGGCATTTGTAAAATTTGACATTTCCAATCTTGAATTCAGAATAATCTGCATGGCCTATAAAAAATATATTAATTAAGAATTAAAAACTCTATTTTATATTATTTAATATTTTAATCACTATATTAAATTACAACTGTATATAAAGTTTATGAAGTTGAAAAGAACCTGGATGCATAATGCATTTATTAAAACAACTGAAATAAAAAATTATGTATAATGATTACAAATTTAAAAAAAAAATTGTATAAGAATAAAACATTTTCATTATAAATGAAAACTTTTATGCAATTTCTCTCCTTAATTTTCAGAAATATGTAATTATGTGCAGTCATATTTTTACAGCATGATCATATAGAATAATTTTTCATCATTATAACAACTCACATTAAAAATATTTTTTACAATAGAACGTAGCTGGGTTTCACTTTCTAAGACCTTTCAAACATACTTATAACATTCAAAATCATCAATTATGTTTTGATTAAATAATATTAATTAAAATTAATATTTCTTACATAATTTGGTGTACATTATTTGAAATGGAAATTTTTGTTTGATATTACTATTCTGATACAAAAGTACAAATGAAAATAAGGAATGCATAAATGGCGCAAACATAATGAATAATTATATCAGTTTTTACAACTCCTTAAAAGATTTTGGAAGGAAAAAAAGTGTCTTCAAATTATACTGTCTTAGAATGCATTCAAATAAATAAGAACTCATGCTAATAGATATATAATATATCAAGAGTTCATTAAAAATTCACTTTAATACTTGCAATAGCCAAAAAAGGATATTAAAATGCAATAAAAATACAATTTTGCATTACACATATTTATTTAAGCAGTAAAAATTCATCATGATCTGCAAGCAATGCAAGTTTAAGACCTGTGACAGTTAAGTGCAGCATAGCAAGATATTGGACACATTTCAGAGAGAGAAAAAAACAATTACAAATGTATTTTTATAACCAGAACTGCTTTATGAGGAGAATGAAGAGAATTGCTAATCAACCACAAGATTTCTATGCTGCAAATATTGTTACATAAATAATATGCTGTATGTTAACATCCTTGTGGAGTGTAAAAAAATTTTTTCAGTCCAAACGAAGCTAAATAAAAACTGTAATTATTTTTCACTTTTATTAAATCTGCATTTAAAATATTTCTATCAATAACAACTGGTAGCAACAATTGATGTGCTGGCAGCAATTAGCTAAGGATACAAACACAAGATCCAGTGAAGGACACATCAAATCAATAATTCAGGTAATCCAAATATCTCACCACCTTCACAAAAACTCATATTTTCCATAATATACTGAACAGCAGTGATACACATCTCACATTTGAAGGACAGCCTGACACTTAATGAATATTTCTGAAACTGAAAAATTTCTTTGAAGCTAAGAAATTCCATGACATGAAGTGATACATTTCATATCTTGAGTCTTTCTGCCATGAAAAATTTGAAACTGTTGTGATAAGTCATTCATGTGATTAATCAACAATATTTGATCTGTTTTCAAAAACAAGCTTCCCCTCTCAAATGAAAATTTTACATACATTAAAAAAAAGTGATAAAAAATGCGAGATCTACTTTTATTTCCAAGGATATTTTCAGATTAGAAGATTAGAATTAAAATATTTCTTTAAGAAAATGTATAATAAAAATAACAGAAAAACCAGCTTAATGAAATAGTTTGGAGCAAAAATATTAAGGGACTATGTAATTTACACTCGAAGATAAAAGAAATTTTTTTAACAGAATTACTTAAAAATAAATAATAAAAGAAAATAGAATATCAAAAGATTATAACTTTTAATTAATTAATTTTTTTAAAAAATCTTTAATTACGATTTATTTTTCAGACTCTATGTATAAGGGAAAATTCTTGCAATTAGCAAAAATAAAATTTTCTTTGCAATAATTTTCAATATTTAATTCTAATAATCTGTTAATTTTCTAATAATTTTCAATATTTAATTTTAATAATCTAAACTCTATGTTTATAAAGTTTTCCTTTTAGTAATTTCACAAAGGTTTTGAAATGCTTCATTGTAATCAAAGTAAAAGAGAGAAGAAAATTTCTATTGAATACATCTGAATATAAAATTCTTAGAAGTTAGAGGAGGAAATTCTTCAGGCAGATTTGATATAAAAATATGGAGAATTTCAAAAATATAAATAATGTAACCAGTTTAATTATAGTTCATTCCAATGACTACAATTAACCAGTCTTAATTCAGATTCATTCAATTCTACATGAATATGACATACCACATTTTTTTTTAACAAAAATTCCAATTTTACTACCTGGCTTTTAGCAAATGCAATAACCATCGCAAAAAGTAAAACTACATTCATTAAAAGACAAAGACACAAAATTTTAGAAAACAAATTTAAAAAAAAAAAGAAAAAAGAAAAAAAGAAAAGAGATATTGAATAATTTTTCTGGAAAGTGTTATTTATATTAATTTTAACATTCTCAAAGATATCCTAAACAATAAATCACTCAGTTCACAAGATAAACTATTATTAATAAACTAAAAATTATACTGTCTTGATTATTTCAACCCTACTTAATCTTAAATATTTCAGATACCATAGTATTTTCTAAGTGAATGTGAGGAAATCAATGAGTTTTTAGATTGTCTTTCTGAGAAAATTGCTGGCCACAAACATACCAGCAAAAAAGGTGCTCTCCTGTATGTATTAATGAGTCCATAAGTTACTTTTTTAATTGAAATCTATGCTACAGATATCACATATGAATGAATATTCACCAGGGTGTATTACTATGGTCATTTAAATGACACACATTTGATGATGAGTATTCACAAAATGGACATTATGGATTTCTTTTTTAAATTTCTTTAACAAGTGGAATCATTGGTAACATCTATGAGAAAGAGGAGATAAATATAAATGCAGAAGAGTGGAGAAAATAATGAAATTCATTTATTTGAACCATAATGATATTTTTAAAAATTAAGCATACATTTCTAATGCTCAATTTAAGCAAATTCAAATTTGAACTTTCCTAATTCTCCAAATTGTTACATCAAATATATTATTTTGAAATAACCATGGACTCATTAGTTCCCTCAACCTGCCTATCTAAATACTTATTGAAGCACAAATATATTTGGTTAGAAATTTAAATTTTAATTCTTGCTCAGAATTAACATCACAGCAAGTATTTCATATTCTTTGCAGGAGAAAAATCATACAAAAAGAATACATAATATAATAAATAAAAATAAAAACAAATAAAAATAATAATCTTTAAAATCAAAAAGTAAAATTTTATTATGCATATATTAACTGCCATAACAGAATAAAGTAACAACACATTTAAGTTTTAAAAATTTCCAGATATTCTTTTTTATTGCCTGTACTATTTAGCTGAAAGTTCTTCTGAAGATAGAATGCAATAATCCATTTTAATAAATATAATTGATTGATTTCAATTAAAAAATGTACATATACAGTTCAATTAAAAAATGTACATATACAGTTCAATTAAACAATGTACATATATAGTCCAATTAAAAAATGTACATATACATTCAAAATTATTTTAAATTGTTTGTCAAATATTAAACAAGCTCTCATTTTAATATAAAATCATTTTTATACTAAAATATAACTTCTCCAATATAAAAATCAATATGGATATTATTTCGCACAATAGAATTTCTAATCCAAAATTGCATACTTATTTATGAAAATAAGTAGGTATCAATATATCTTAACATAATATCACCAATTCAATAAATTAAAACAGGAGCATAACAACAATGGAAAAATATGTATGTAAAAAATGAAAACAATACAATAAAAATTATTTACAGAAAATTTAATAATTATCATTTAAAAGAACATTGAAACACATTTTTAAAAAATTGCATCAAATGTTTTAGTAATGTGTACATATTTTATGATCAATGAAAATCATCATAGCATTGAAAGAAGCATTAGCATTAACAGAAATTTTTCCAGTTATAATTTCACAATATACATATTAAGATATCTTGAGGAGATTCATGAACTAATATCGTTTCATTAAATATAATGTGTAAGACTTTTTCTCCAGTAAATGTATGAAAAAATTTATTTTATAAAGATTCATTCAAATATTGATAAATAATGCGTAGTAATAAAATAAGTACAAAGCTTTTATAGTATTATTATAAAATATTTTGTCGCACTTTTGTTGGATACTTTCATGATAAGCATTCAAACAGCATTAAAAGCAAAAATAGCCTTCCAGTAGTGGTATATTTTGCTATATAAGCAAGGGATGTGTGATATCCATTTAAAAAAAAGTAAATATTTCTATATTTGAAAAAATTAATTAGTTTGGGAAGTGTAAAACACGTTCCAGAAAATTCCATGAAGAGGGAAGCAAACAATTTTCTAATAATAGCAAATTAATAAAAATTATCAAATAATTAGCAAAGATTTATCATGGAGAAATTAAGTTTTCAGTTACTCATTTTGTTAATAATGTGAGTGATTGGTCCATAGAAAAATTAGTGATGCTTTAAACAAAATACAATTTAATAATAAATAAATAATATTAAATGAATAGAATATTAATATTAAATGAAAGATCTCACTTTTTTTTCTTTTAAAAGTAGTTTCATAAAATGAAAACTTACATATTATTTTTTACATCTTACAATGACATTTCAAAACAAAATTCTACTTACATGAAAAACTGATGAGCATTATCAAAAATATAAATTTTGAGTCTCAAACATAATAAAAGAAAAAGAAGAAAATTATCAATGTAATCAATGAGATTTAAGAACAGTCTTCAATACTTATTGGAAGACTAAATACAACACTTCCATTATTCACATTTTATAAAAAAAAATTTTAAAAAAAATGATATCCACAGATTAAAATATTACATTTATAACAGATTTATTTTGAAACAGCTTCAAATGAAACTATATATTTCGCTAAACATTCTGAGAAAACATAGATTATTATTCATGAAATTGACATAACATCATTTGTTTTGCACCTCACCACCATGTCTTAAGAGATGAATCTTTAAATTGCCTTTGTGTGTAAACTGCCTACCAAACAAACAAACACTTAAATGGTTGTTCTCCTGTATGTTTTAGTAAGTGAGTACGTAGATTGGTCCTCTGAATATTGCATTTGTATGGGTGTTCACCAGTGTGAATTAAAATATGATCTTTTACAAGAGCTACTGTTAATAATGAATAATCACAAAAAGGACACTGGTGAAACCTCCCAGACTTTCTTTTAAATACAGAATCTCTGCATATGCCTATAATATAGGAGGAACAAAAATAATTAATAAAGACAATTAATTGCAAGTTTCTTTTCAAATGTTTTCTATGCAACTAAATGAGATATCCAGCATTACAGGAAATAATAAATTATATTTAACTAAACCCAATTGAAAACCACATTAATTAAAAAGAGGGAGGATTTTCAATCCACTATTCTGGCACATCACTATCTGGAATCCCCCCCCCCTCTTTCATTTAAATAGTCACGTGAAATATTCCAAGAATCACAAACCAATTTTGGAACAAAATTCAGCAAGCTTGTAAAAAGAAAAAAAAAAGGATATAATGTTGAGAAAACACACACACACATTTTATTGTCCAAAGGCACATGCAGTGATATATAATTTGCAAACTGATTTCAGTCTCCAAGGAAATTTAAGCACAGATTTTACATGAAAATGATAAGTATTATTTTTAATTAAATTTTAGAACATTAATAACTAACACTATATAACCTCTTAAGCTGTTTAATTAACACTATTAGTAATATTTTAAATTTAATTCAATTATAATAAAATTTTCTTAATTAAGTACTCTGCAAGAAAGTGTTTAGCATTATTAAAGAACTTTCATGATTAATTTATTAGCATATTCTTGAGAACAACCTGAGAAAATATATTAGATATCAATAAATAAATTATTTGATATGTGCTTTAAGAGATAATCTTGGTTTTCCTTCAACTTTCTAGAACTACGCAAGTAAAATTTTATGGAAATCTTTTACATAGATAGACTTCCTGTAAAGAATTACAATAAAGAATGATCGATCTTCATATTATAAAGATATGCAGCTTATCTGTATGAATATTTTACAACGAAAATCCATACATATCTATGTATCTTATCTTATATTAGTAATATTTTATATTTAATTCAACTATTACCAAATTCTCTTAAGGACCATAAAGAAATCTGTAAAGCTTATGCCTGGGACCGCATGTTTTTGGGCAAACTTGCATATTCTCAAATCCTTATAACCTTGTTATTTATGAAGCAATTTTTGTGACGAGAGCAACACGAGAAAACTCGTGAGCGATCTGAAACAGATGGGATGCAAAACATGAGAAAACTCATGAGTGGTCCTTAATGCGTTAAATACACTGCAAAAGAATTTTTAACATTATTAAAGAACTTTCATGAAAAATCTATTCTTAATTTATTAACATGTCTTTGAGAATAAGTTAAGAAAATATTTTGAATATTAATATAAAAGAAACATTTTTATAAGCGCTTTAAAAAATAACCTTGTTTAACTTACTACAATTATACAAATAAAATATCAAGGAAATCTATCATGTAGTCTGGCTTCCTGTAATGAATTACAATAAAGAATGTAAGATTTTCATATTATAAAGTTATGCAACTTATCTATATGAATATCTCACATGGAAAATTCATACATCTCTATGAAAATTCTACAAAGTTCCTAAAAGCAGAGAAAATAATAGCTTTTTTAACATGATTATATGAAGTATTTAATCATGTTTAAATACTTTATTTAATGATTAAATGAAGTATTTAATCATGTTTAAATACTTTATTTAATGATTAAATGAAGTATTAAATAATTTAACATGAAGAAATGCAAGTATTAAAATCTTTACTTCACTAATAATAAATTAAACTATGTGTATCATTAAATTTAATTATTTTAAATATAAGAACATTTCATTCTCATCTATAGAATTTAATCACTTGAATTTTGTTAACAATACAAATAACCTCAAGATTAAAAAATTTATATAAAAAAATAGAAATCCTTAACGATTTTAAACCATTATCATTATAAAAGAAAACAGAACTCGGGCTAGCCTTTTTCAAGACCATGTTCCATTATCAGTCTACACCTGAAAGTGACCAAAGAAAAATAAAACAAATTAATTGATATGTGTGCAGTATATACTGCATATACACTGCTGTATATGTTTTCTTTTTATCCTGTAACAAAAGCAAGTCATAATTACCCCTCTACTATGTTATTGATTAAAGGAAATGTAAAATGCATATCAGAAATTCTAAATTTTACAATGAATTCTAAAACTATTACACACTAAAAATATAAACAATAAAAATCAACAATGGACTTATATTTAAAATTACTATTCTGAGTGGATTGAAAAATAAAAGTTAATAATTGAAAAAAAAATTTGAAAAAATATCAAAATTTATTATCCCTCTTGATATTGAGATTATAATGCATTAAATACAGATACATTAATTCTTTTTTTCCAAAAATATTTAAAGATGTATGAAGATTTTTGCTATAACACATCTTAAGATCTCACTCAGAATTAACATCATAGCAAGTATCTTAAACTCTATGAATATTAAAAGAAAGATGGTGGCCAAAAATACTATATCTAAACAGCAAATTTTGAAATGCATATATGCATATATAATGTAGCTTACCATATCATTATATATATATATATATATATAATTTGAATAACCCTGTATATCTATAGATTCAGTATAATTCAAAAACAACTTGTTTACAAGCTTTAAAGCTACATCAAATATACAGAAACAAATCATTTTTCAAAAGAGTATTATCAGAAGTTTTATTTTTTACCTTTACAGATAAAAAAACAAAACAAGTAAAATAAACAAAACAATAGATACGTGAAGTAAAATGTATAAAGCAGATTTAGTGGAAATATTGATTTACAATCGTGCAACTAGTCAGTTACATTAATAAGATGCAAAGTGTATGTCACTTCAGGTGGCAAAACCTTTGAACAGTTATCCTAAATATTTTAAGGATTTATTGCTGATACTGTATCCCTTTTTCCATTATCATACTTGTCATGCAGTGTATGATTTGTAATATTGTCAGTCACAAATTGTTCCTTTATTGCAAATTTTTATTTCAATAAGTAGGTGTGCTACATTTTTATCTAAAGTATCCTTTAATTATACTTAATTCAGTAGGGAAAAAAAGCCTCCATTTAGTGTCTCCTTTACATAAAATGGAACTTGCTATTTATTCAGAATTTATTAGAGCAAGGCTGATAAGCAGTAAATCCTAATTTAAACAGGAAAAGCATATGTTTTATTTCAAAATTTTAATCATTACTTAAATCACCCACATATTAAAAAAATTTTGATTTAAAAAGTAAGATATAATTTTTGTAATAAAATATGACAGCTAAAATAGCAACACCTGAAATTTTGAATAGCATACTTAATTTAAAATTAAATACTCATCTGTTGTAACAAAAAAAGGGCACATAACTAACACAATGAAACAAACTCTGAATAAAATTTTTAAAAACCACAATATGGTATCCAATTGAAATCAAACAAATGAGCAATTTTATTCCCATTCCAATACTTATATGAAACTATTTCTTTAAATATTTACAGAGTACTGTTCAAAAGAAAAATTAATTCAATGAAATTTTCTGTGGCAAGGAATGGAAAGTATACAACTCAATTACATAAGTCGCAATTTATCAATGAAATCCTTATAGTATTAAAAGTAAAGAAAAAATTTTGTTCAGTTATATAAACATCCTGTTTGAAAGATACACAGGACTATTTTGGGACAGACCTCATAATTTTGAACCTTGACAACTAAACTACCATCTTCCTGTCCAAACTTCATACCAAACCATTGGGAGGTCATTTGGGCCACAATGTTCGATTTAACATTCACCAGGACCATTACAAAACAGATCTTTAGTGGAATTGGGTTTTGAACTTAGAACCCTCAAGAGATCAAGAGAAAGAGAATGATTTTCTAGTAATAATAAAGCCTGTAAATTTCTTTCTAGCTCCAATTCTTAAATAGATTTGATCACTTTTAAAAATATGGAGAAGAAAATTTTCTCTTTCTCCAAGCACAAATAAAAGAAATCTGAAACGTAAGAATTCCTTTCAATAATGACAGATTTCATAGAAAAAATAAACATCATCTGAAGAAGATCTAATAGCATACAGAAAAGAAGATATGCTTGAAAATATATACTGAAAGCAATTGGAAAAAATACACAAAATCATTAAGAGTCAAACATTTTTTAAAAATCTTAATTGTAAATTGTTACTTGAATAACATTAGAATTATAAATATATATTTAAAACAACAAATAACAAACTTAGAAAATTAAAAAATTCAGACATAACTTTTAATTATCCATCAAATGCATATTAGAAACCATTTTCATTCAATAAAACTATATGAAACCTATATTTATAACCTTTCTAAAGCAATGTTATAATATACATCTATATATAAATCGATAACTAAATAAAGAAAAATTTTCATCCTTAACGCTTGATATAACTTTTGACTTAATTTCAAGAATAAATAATGAAACTGAAACAAGAAAATCATAAATTTTATTACTACCATGCGAAAAAAAAATGTTTAACAAATCATCCAAAATTCTTATAACAAAATACTCTCTGAGAATTTTACATGCTCAAAAAAACAAATGAATAAGCTTCATAAAACAAATTCAAATATGAATTAGAAAAAGAAAAAAAAAAGGAATTCAATGTTTATCTGAATTTGAATTTTTCAAATTCTCTGACAAAAATGATAAAACTACAAACAATACCCAGTATTAACAGGGAAAATAAATAATGTTCTAGCTTTTCTTCCCCATTAAAAAGACAGAGAGAGAAGGAATTCTATGCAAATTAAAATATAATTAAATCCCCAGGAGGAAACCAGTCTAATATTTACAATTAAAAAACATCCTTTCAGTGTGAAGATATAAATGTTATATTTACTTACAATATTAATGAAACACATTCAAATGCAGGTTCAGTCAAAAAAGTGCCCAGTTCATGTTTTTTTATTTTCTCGAAGTGCAGAGAGAATATTGTAATCGTCAAAAAATTCGAACTCGAAAACTTGATGAATATCCACATTTACGACTTCAATGAGTTCTAAATTCACATTCCCGAAAAATGTCTGTCTATCTATGACAAAGATAACTCAAAAATGATGTGAGCTAGATGGATGAAATTTGGTATACTGTCTTTGCAACAAAATTAACAGTTTTCCATCAAAATTTGACCAAAATCCGTTAAAAGGGATTTGTCTGGCTGTTCGAATATAATTTAACACGATAACTACAAAATGAAAAGATTTAGATACATAAAATTCAGTACACAGATTGAACATCTATAAAGTAGATAACTATCAAAGTTTGAGCCAAATTCAACAAGGAGTTCGCCTTCTGTCTGTCTGTACTTACAGCAACATATAAACACAATAACTCAAAAACATAGTGACTTAAATTTATCAAATTTGGTATATGATTTTTTGAATAAAATTGTAGTTCCTTGTCAAATTTTCGCTTCAATAGGTTGGAAAGAGCTCGTTTAAAACCCAAATTCGATTTTCGGATACTTTTAATCTAATTTCAGGGATTAATCGCCAAAAAAAACTTGCCAAGGATCAGACAATAGATTCAATAATAATGTTAAATTCATGCCAAAAGTTAATATTTCGCAACAATTGTATGCCTATATCATGCAAGTTGTTTTATGAGATAACACCTGTGCTAAAGTGTATGCGAGAAAGTTTAGGGAAGACCATTCCCACTGGTTAATATATATTTTTCCAGCACTGTCAGAAACTATTTTAAGCTTTCGACAGCTTCGAATTTAAGTGAAGATTCCATATTTTCCGTATCCTAATTAGAAATAATAGGCCTCTGATAGTACAATAATAATTAATGAAATTTTTAAAATTTTTAAATTTCATCCCATTTGGAGTGATGATTTTTTTTTTAATCTATCAGGTTTATTTTAGGACGTTTTTACATAAACATTTTGTTTAATTAAATTTCTTCTTTTCTCGCTGGAGTCTTGCTGTGGGTAAATTGCAATGTGAAGGTGTCCTTAAAAACACCATGTATTGGTATCTCTTAGTCATGACTTCAATTTCCAACAGCATAATGATCCAAGCACATTTTTCACACTGTCATGTGACCCTCTTTGATTGGCCAAGTCAATTCCTAGACCTTAATATTTTTCAGGCGGGGTATGGAACAAGCTAAAGCATCATCTTATAGGAAAAAAATCCAAGCAATGTTGATAAAAAGTTCTCCTAATTTGAAGAAGAATGGAAGATCTCCCTCTCTCTCCCCTTTATCCAAACTCTTCTTGACTCCCATGCCTCGTAAGTGCCAAATTGTTGTTCATATTAAAGGATTTGCCACTAAAGAGTAATAATTGTTCATATTTTCATCGATTCTGACAATTTTACACACTTTCATTAAACTTCATTCTTGTTAAATTTTGCTTATTTTAAATGAAATAATAAATCTGTTTCTGCAATTTGAATTATCATTAGTTTATGCACTAAACAAATACCTAAAAATACACATTGCATAAAAAAAGAAAATTCATTTTTGAGTAAGGGCTTAAAAATATGAACACAACACTTTTAAAACAGTACTGTAAGTCTAGAATTTCTTGAAAAGATAATTAGAACAATATTATGAAAGCAAGCTCAAAAATGATTTTATTGTCATTCACCATGATGTCTTAATAGATGAGCAATAAATTGGAACAGCATTATGAAAGTAAGCTCAACAATAATTTTATTGGTATTCACCATGATGTTTTAACAGATGAGTTTTAAGACATCTTTTATACTGAACTGTTCACTATGCTTAGGACAGCTAAAGCGTTGCTCTCCTAAATGAATAAAAAAGTGAGTCCGCAGATTGCTTTTCTGATTAAAACTTCTACCGCAGACATCACAAACAAAAGGACATTCAGCAGTATGTATAAGTAGGT
>JAPMOR010064831.1:702975-818333 GCA_026543865.1 Argiope aurantia | reverse complement strand
ATATCATTAGAAAATTTATCTGTCATAGAATAACTTTATTTCTTTATTATAAAAAGACAAAGAAAACTTGATTCGATTTACTTAAACGGTACTGATAACAAGTATTTTTAAAAGTATTTTCTGATGAACAATAATATTATTAAAACATTTACATCCCTTTTTTAACTATTCTTAAAGGAACTGAATGGAAATCATACAAGTAAATAAAAACTAATGTATTTCGTAATTAAACCATTAACAACCATTAATTTATAACAGTTAACCCTTCTAAGAGTATAATAAATACCATTAAAACTTTAGATATATCATATCTAAATATCTAGGTATATCTTATATCTAAATACATCTTATATTTAAATATATCTTATATCTAAATATCTAGATCCATCTTATATTTAAATATATCTTATATCTAAACTGCTTCAATAAAAATATATATCTATAATAACAACTGTTTTATTTTATTTTTACTGTTATTGTTTTTAATATATTTATTTTTAATTGCAAAAGATTTTTTAGTTTTTATAAAAAGATTTTTCATTTAAAAAAATAGTGTACTAATAAATATTTTTAAATTAATATAAGTTAATAATTTAATAAAGTTGCATGAAAAGTTTGCTTTAAAAAGAGGGATTTTAAAATACAGAGAATAAACAGTTCTTTTTTTCTAAGATTATTAATTTTAAATAATTGTGGGTTTGCCAATACATTCAAAAGCAAGGATGGTGATATTATCTACATGAAGTGAAATTATATGACTCTATAGCAGGAACAAAATTCTAATGCAATATTGGGATGTCAAATATATCAGTTGACAAAAATTAGAAGTGGGAATGATGTTACAGCATTCATAACATCCCTATAAAATTTAGATTACTGATTTAAACTGAAGCTACATGAATTTACTATGCAACGCACATAAGTAGATTTATAAAATATAGAACATCTGAATAAAGAATCTAAAGAAATTACATTAATGGATCCCAATAACCTTCAATAATATATATTCTGAAATACTAATAGCAGAAATAGATATTTTTTTGGCAAATTTAACTTATGTCATATGTATTAGAAGCAAGTAGAAACCAATTGCCAATTTCATTTATTTATTCATTTTTTTTACGGTTGTTTAAAATAATCTCAAAATCTAAATGCTCTAACAATAAGGATATATTGCACCTAGAACAGATTTATAAATGCTTATTGAAGATAAATGAAATCAAAATCTTGCTCAGAAATAATATCACACCAAGCGAATGTCTATTACAAAGGAGAAAATGAAAACCCTAATTAGGAATGCATAAGTAAAAATTTTTGAACCTAAAATTTAGTCATAACTTATTAATATATGTACAATTTAGACAGTAACAGCTATATTAGATATGAATTCAATGAAATTCCAATGATAAGCATTTTCTTCATAGGATATTAGAGTCACTGATTTAAAAATTTAATAAATGAATAATTTTTATATGACCAAATTTTCATCTTATTTAACATTAAAAAAACATTAAAATGCAACCAAATCCATTTATTAATTTACTTTGATTTTTGGGAAACTTAATATATTATTTCAATATTAAAGTATAATGTATTAAACAATAGAAATATAAATTTAAGATTAGTTTGTTCATCAGAGCATCAAATAAACATTCATTTGTCATAAAAATAAATGTTAATCTGTGAGATTTAATTTAATAATCAATAAAACAAATTATGAAAAATAATTAATAAATATTCATAACATTACAGATTATTGAATTAAAAAATCTACTTTTTAAATACTTATTTAATAGAAAGTGAAGTTTAAAAATTATCTTATATTTGTACACAAATTAGATTAAAAGATTATTAAATAATATGAATGTGCTAGCAATATATAAATCAGCTACCAATAGACAAACATTTCATATAATCAACAAAAATGTTTCCATAACATTAAAAATGAAAAGGAAAAAAGTTCTTATTTCTAGCAAAATTATGTGTAGTTTTTAGTAGCTTGAAGAGGCCCTTAAACAGATATAATTTCATTAAAAGATCTCTATAAAAAAATTTCAGGTAAATCTGCATAGAAAAATCTGATATGAAAATCTCTTTTAATAACAACCGGTCATAAGTACAGTAATTTGTAAAAAATTCTGAATTATACAATATTTTATAATATATCTTTGCGACTTCATTGGTAAAAAATTGGATTTCAACTAATGGAACATCTTGTAAATTATGTAATCCTGCCAATTTTTCAAAAAATATTAATAAGGCTTTTTTTTTATAAAATGTTAAAAGAAATACTTTTTCTGAAATTTTAACACAACCAAACAAGTTCAACCCCAATGAAATAATACAAATAATTTTAAAATAAATATTGATCACAAGTGCTGATAATTGTTACAATTTATTTATTTAATTATGTATTAGCCTGTTCAACAGAGAAATCTGTAAGTAAATTTTAATGATTTTTTTAAACATATTTACAGAATATTTAATTTTATACATTATTCCAATATTGTACACTAAAAATGTCTAATTATTCAATCAGCATTTATTTTTTTGAAAATAAAGAAATGCAACCTAACAAAAAGAAAAGTTAAAGTAGCATTTAGCACTGCAATTTAAATTCAATTTTATTTTTTCTTTCCTCACAGCAATTTTATTACACTTTATTTTACTTAAGACAAAAATTAAAAAATATATATGATAATCAAATGTAGAAGAGAAAAAAAAAATGTGCTACTGTTTCCCTTTGAGCCTTTTTTTTTTTTTTTTTGCTGGCACTTAATTAATATCAAATACTAAAAAATAGTTTTTTAAAAAAAATGCTCATGCTTTACCAGATTTCCAAAAGTTACAGTAATTTATAAAATCCCAAAATAATAAAGATTTATTTCAGACAAAAATGTGAGATGTATTATTAATAACACAAAAGAAAGCATTGAAAATGCGACAATATTATCTCAAAAAAATTATAAAATTATTTGTGTTTAAAAATAATTCAGCAAAAAGGAGGGGGAGGGGAGAAATTTCACATTTTATACCTTTAGTTATAATACTCTCAAGGTTATAAATCAGCAAAAAAGAAAAGAAGTTTTATATTTCAAAGTGTTCTAGATATTTTTCAAGATGATTACTAGGCATGGGAAAACAAAACTTAAAAATATTTTGTAAAAATCGAGAACCACAGTTTCCCTTTCATGAGTAATTTTATAAAATAGATTATTATAGTATCCTTCATTAACTACGACAAAATGCTTGTTATCATTTTTCATTGATGTTCCAGGCAGTAAACCATAAATATTTTTTTAATTGCAAAAAAATTATTATTATTATTAATTGCAAAATAAAAAGATTTCTTTAACAGAATTTTGTAGTTTACTCAACAATATAAAAATTTAAAATGAAAAATATAAAGCTTTGAACTAAACATCTGAAACTATCTTAAAACAAAATACATTCCAAAATTTTGTGCAGTTATTATATAAAACATAAGAAAATGATTTACAACTTATGAAAAGTAGACTACAATATGAAAAGGAAAAAAAAGTATTGATTTTTCAAGACAATTTCTTATATTCTGAAACATATTCAATGGAAATGCACAATTAAGCCCTTTATTCGTCGCAAAATTAAACAAAGACTTTTTCCTTAGTAAACAAAAAGCATACAATCTCCTTCTTCATAAAAATGTAATTATGTTTAACAGTAATTTTGATTATATATCAATCTCAATCAAATCTATGAATTTTTCTGCACTGTGCAAATATTATCTTGATCAACATTGCGAAGTTGAATATTACATCTCCTTTAACTTTTCACCAACATGTCTTAAGAGATGAACCTTTAAGTTACCCTTCTGGACAAATTTTTTGCCACAAAATGAACAGCTGAAAGGACGCTCTCCTGTATGCACCATTAAATGATTTCTCAGGTTGTTTTTATGATTAAAATCTTTACCACAAAATGAACAGCTAAAAGGACGCTCTCCTGTATGAACCTTTAAATGAGTTTTCAGGTTGGCTTTATGATTGAAATCTTTGCCACAAAAATTACATACAAATGGGCGTTCTCCAGTATGTGTTGTAATATGCTGTTTCACATGAGATAATACAGCTGATGAATAAGCACAATAAGGACATTGGTGGCATTTTGGAGTTTTTCTTTTATTTTCTGAAGAATTTGCAATGCCTGTCAAACAGAAGAAAAAATATATAATAAATAAACTAAAGCAACTATTGAGAATAATTAATCAAATTTTACCAATAACTAGTAACATAGTTTTCTGGGGGGAAAAAAACTTTATAAAAGAAGTTTTAAAGTTTAAAATAAAAGAGTAATTTCCCTACTTACTAATTAATATAGTTGAAATATCCAATTTAACTCACCATATTGTAAAAAAAACACATTTACAAATACAGATTAATGCTAAAATTTATCAACAGTCATTGATTTGAAAGCCATATTAATCTACATATAAACTGACGAAAAAACTGCAAAATTCAAAAAACTTTATATGGCAAACTTTATATTCAAAACAAATTTCAACCAATGTCAATCTTTATTCACAATATATATTTCTAATTTCTAATTCTTAAATCTGGAAAAGTAAGAGGTAATTCAATACTATGAAAGCTAATGAACTTTACAATTATCAAAGATTTATGGTACACTCCATACATCACCATATAAATTTCTTCACTTTTTTTTTAAAAAAATTAGCAATGTCTTGGTTACTTTGTTTGTATTTATTATTTGCTTTTAAGTAAAGATTACAAAATTAAAAAATTTATTCTTCAAAAGTTTGAAAATACAAAAAATATGCTATAGATATTTTCTACCTAAAGAGCAACCTAATTTTTCCTCACAGTGTTTTAACACTGTTTATATTAACACAGTATATAACTATAATATAACTATATTACATGATTTTTGTCTATGTTTTATAATATGTGATAACAATAACAAGGGATTCAACCTAAACTGACATAACATTTGTTCTTAACAAATAAAAATAAATAAATAAATAATGATAATAATAGCTTAATAAAATAAATAATAAATATTAGTAAAAAACAGAACTATAATGCAATACAAGAACATATTACTAAAACAATAAAAAATGGCATTCAGAATTGAAATTTGGAAAAAATACTGTTTAAAATTATAATAAATCACATAAAATAAAAATAGATGCATTGATTGAAAGAGATCAAAAACTAAATTTTGATACTGACAATATATTTATTTATAAAACAGACTTTTCTCAAAAAAAATAATTAATCATACAGAGTCATCATGTTAACATGCATCAATTTCATTGGCTTGAAATTTCTAATAATTAGTTATACTAACTAAAATGGAAAAATTGCATTAAGCAATTTTATGATATGGATAGATAATGTCATTTAAAAGATGAATTTGAATAGTTTTATAAACATTTTATAATATATAAAATCAGACAATTTTTACAATTTCACAATTTTTCAAACAGTACATAATAATCACAACATTAAAAAAGTATGCAATATTTAGATCTAGATTACATTTTATAAAAATCAAATAAATAAATTTTAAATAATAATGTTCATTATCAAATACAAATTAACTTATTAATGTGGCTGAGCCAAATCCATCATTCCTTATTTCAAATATAGATAAATTCAATCATATTTTAGTTATATATATTTTTTAAAAACTATGCAGATTACAAGATTAAAATATTTATAAAAGAGCACACACTTCAAAAAAATTAACAGCTTATTTTTCAGTGTCCAAACTTATCAGATCAAACAACGGATTAATAGAAAATTAAACTCTTAAATCATATTCAAATAAGTGAAAAAGACAATTTTGCATAATAAATTAGATAAATTAGACAGTTTGCTAATCATAGAAATGATAAATATTCAAAATTTTGTTTAAAGCATTAATTTTTTTAATCCAAATATTTCATTAATATTTTGATAGCAAGGCAACAAAATAAATCAATGGGATAAACTGTTAACAGTAATTTTAAGAAATTTGTTGAAAAAAATACTATGGAAAAAAGATTGAGTGGACTCCCTAAAACTTTAATAGGTGTTGTCTAATAAAATTATTATCATGTTCCCCTGCATAAATTACTGGACTTTCGTGAATGCTTTGCATGGCATTGGCAAATAATAGTTGTGAAATATTAAATATTATATATAATATCTGGCATAAATTTTGCATTATTACCGAATCTATCATGTAATCCTTAGAAACTTTTTATGGCAATTAATCTTTGGCATGAGGTTAATAATACCCAAAATCAAATTGCATTTTAGATGCAAGTTTCCAATTGATTGAAACCAAAATTTAAGACAGAATTACAGTTGTAATAAAAAAAAGGATGGCATTACCATCTCTCATATGAAAATTCTTAGTTAAAAAGTAATTTTATACAAAATGATAAAAAAAATTACAGAATTTCTTTTAATACATACTAAATACCATATTATAAAGTTTGCCAGTATTAATAACTTGCAAGTCAACGAGCCAAATGTAAAAGATTTCAATAATTTGCAAGCAAATTAAAAAAAAAAAGCTTAAGAATAATATTCTTAAGATTATTGAACTTAAATTATACTTAGTATAATTGAGTGCATGGCTTAAGTAAATGAAATGAAATGACAAAAATAGATTATCTAGAAAACATGGCAAAAACATATTGGGGATCCAAAGCAGATGCCACTTTGATAATTTGGTCCTGCATATTATTTCACAATAATGTACTATACTTTGACACCCCAAAATGCACTGAAATTAACTGAAGACTGAAAATGGTAAACACTGTAGGTGTGAAAAGCAAAAATAATAAAAAAGTTGTTTGATCAGTCAATAAGTAATTACTAGCAGTTGTTTTTACATGCTCTTCTAAATATTTAAAAGATTAACATGCATATTTTATGTTAAACACATTATAAAGCATTATCCTTTTGACACATTAATTTCAAAAATAGTATTAAATTAGCTCTTTCACTTGCTACTTTTAGTCTCCAATTTGAACGAAGCAGAAAAAATTTTCTATTCTACAAAAAATTCCTTCACACTTTTTTTATGCTTATAGTTATTTCATTAAGTTAAGTTGCAAACATTGTATTCAATTACATAATATAAAACTGATGTTTTGCAATAGACACTTTAGGAAAATTAAAGATTAACTTCTATTAAAAATACTCCCAAAAAAGATAGTTAAATCTTCAGATAGTGGATGCACATTATAAAATCACAGGAGTTAGATTCTAAATTCAATGCATAGAATATTAAATTATGCACAGTTATTAAATTAAACGGTATAAAATATTCACATTATGCACATAAAAAATTTTCTATTATTTCCTTTTATTAATACTAATATCAAAAATACAGTAAACCAAAAAAATAATTTAAACCATTAATTTGTAAAGCTTGATAATTGCTTCTAGTAAATTAATTCACCCAAAAATACCTTTTTTATATTTTTAAACAAAGTGAAAAAACATTGTTTCCCATATTTTTCAATACAAAATTCTATAAATTGCAAGAAATAAGTTAATTCATCTCAACTTATTGTTAACCCAATTAATAGATACATTTTCTAATGAATATCTTATTCCAATAACACAGTAATATAATCAGAAGCTATGATAAATGGACATTCAAATGTTTGTTAAGATGAGCTTTCTGTTTAAATCCTTTGCCACAAGTACTGCACTTAAAAGGACGTTCACCAGTGTGCGTCAAGATATGGGTTTTGACATGCCCACCAACAAGAGATGAGTAGTCACAAAATGGACAAAAATACTTTTTGACAGTTTTTTCTCCTTCTTGTAAGCAAATATAACCAATTTCTATCACTGAAACAAAAATGCAATATAAAAATCAAAAAGAAATAAAAGTATCTATATATTAAAGTCTTTAAATTCTACTGTATCATCAATCAAAAAATTATCACAAATATATGCTAATTATGTAAGAAGCATTAAACATAATGCTGTAATGAAAATAATATTTATAATACTTGTGACATCATAATACTTAGTAGTTTTCTATTGATAGTACATGTAAAAAAAAAATACCTTAATTGGTACTACGCTACTTCACACAACTTTATTTATAAATCCAACTAAATTTATATTTGCTGCAATTTCATTTAACAGTTTAACCAAAATTGGATACAAGCTCATTAATTATCTCTCTTTACAGAAATATTAAGTTTTGTTCCATATTTCTTTACCTTTTCTTTCATACTCTAACTACATTGAGAATTAATATGAATTAAAAACAAAAATCAGAATTTTATTACAAGGGGGCATCCTTATGTATTCGGATACAACGTATGCACTTAAATAATGAAATGTGCAACTAAAAAGTATTTGCCATAAATTCTATATTAGATTTTCACATTTTGAATATAATTCTTGTTAAATATAGCTTGTTTTGAACATTTTACAATAAATGATGCAGATCAATCTCTTAAAGTAGCTTCTTATTAAAAAAACATACGATAGTGTATTTATCAATGCTTATTTTTTTCACTCATATTAATACAAAGACAAAGGAATTCAAGAAAATATCTCACCTTATATTTTTGATTCTTGGCATAGCTTTCAAAAAATGATGCTCCTAATTTTAGCTCAAATGAACACATTCACTCGTTTTTCTTTCAAAATAACAAATTTAATAAAAAAAACGATAAAAGAATATTTAATATAGAAAAATAGAATTCCAAAACACTGACAAGAAAAAAAATTACAAAAAAATATTAAATTTATTATCATGTAGTTGTTTTTGAAAACTATGCAAAAAAAGGAAAAATATTTTATTCCATAATCTTTAAAATATTATACCAAAAGAACAAAATAATGAAATAGATCCTAATTCTAGGCACATATGTTTATAAAACTAAAAAAAAAGAAAAAGAAAAAATAAAGATGTGTGTAATGACATTAAGACAGAAAAAAATCATTTTAAATTAAAAACTTTTAATTTAATTTTTTAAACTAAGTATTTCAGTACTGAAAATATTTTTTAAAAATTAGCATACATCAGAAAAAAATTCATAGAAGTATAAAATATGAAAAGGGTGAGGGGGATATATAATTCTCAGTTGCCAATTAAAAAAGCAAAAAAAATCTAATAAAAAGGTAAAATGATTAAATTTGATCATAATCTTTAAAAATAGAAGAAAAATAATGTCACTGGAAAATTTGCTTTAAGGAATTTCATGCATTACAGGTGTAGAATACACAAAGAGCATCAACTTCATATAAATTTTTTTAATGCGATCATTCACAAATTTTTAAATTTGCAGCATAATATTTTTTTTTTAATTTTTATAACATCAAAATATAAATTTTTCAATGTAACACAATGAACTTCGCAAATGTGAACTTTGTGAAGTTCTTACACAAGGAATTTCACAAATGTGAACTTTGTGAAGTTCTTTCTGAAATGCAAAATAAGAAAAAAAAATGCAATTCATTTTATACATTTATTGACTTTTCTAAATAAAATAATTTTGTAACTTTTAGGACTATTGAAATGTCATCAAAACTTAAGACATTCTTTTAGTTTTTCTAAAAGAGAATTTTAAAATACATGTTATAATATTGAACCAAATTATGTTCTCATTTATTCATTACTAAGATCACTTTGTAGCATCATGATTCAATGTATGAGCTAGTAAACTTCTTTTTTCAATGAATCCTTTACCACAAATAGAGCAATGAAATGGGCGCTCTCCTGTGTGACTGCACATGTGAGCCACAAGTCCACCTTTCTGGATGAATCCTTTACCACAAAATGAACATAGAAATGGACGTTCTCCAGTGTGTGTGCGAATATGTCGTTTTACATTAGCTAACAGAGATGAAGAATAATCACAGAAAGAACAATAATGGCGCTTGGGTGTTAGGTTCATTGAAGAACAATCATTTCCACTATCTGTAGGGGGGAAATGAAATTTAAAAATTAGAATTTTAAAAAAAAACTAGAAACTGTGAAATGTGCAAAAATGCAAATCAAACTAAAAGGATAATTTTGACATATAAATACAAATTCAATTCTTTACAACGTAGGAGGAATGTAAAGAACTTATTATTAATTCTTCAATAACAATTATACGATTCTTCACAATAAATAAAAAAGTAACATAAAATGCAATAAACAGTCTAAAAAGTTCTTTTTAGTTTCAATAAATCAAAATAAAAGCTTAAAACTTTTATTTTAATTAGCTTGAAAGAAAAAAAAATCTGAAAAGATGCTAATCAATAATTGCACATTTCACAAAGGCTCTGGTGAAATTTATAAAAGAACATATAACAAATAAGCACATAATTTTTTTATATAAAACATTAAAAAGATAATATTCAAAAAATAACAGTAATGCCTCAGTTGTTATACAAAAAAGAAAGCAATACACTGTAAATTTAAAAATATCTAAGAATGCTCTCAGGAGGGGAAAAAATGCATAAAAACAAAAGTGTTATTAAATGAAAAATTCAGTAATCAGTAATTAATCAAAAGAAAATGCATATAAGCTACACAATTAAAAAAAAACACAGGCATTCCATTCGTTTAGAAGTTACAATAAAGTTATAATTTATGAATAAATATCAGTGAAAGGTATCTGTTCAGTTACTCTTTTAATAATTGTACATTAACAATGTAGCTGATTTCATTCCAACAGAAAACAAAATAACTCTAAATTCATAAGAAAATTTTTAAAAATTATTTTTTATATTCTTAAAAAAATTAATTCAGTACAGAAAAATACCAGGTCCAGAACAAGTTCATAAAATTTCTTATATTAAGACATGAGAATTTAAGAGTGTACTGTAGAGAATCTTAGTTCTTTTGAATTTCTTTCATTCACTTCCCATTTGAATTTTTAACATGCTGCAAGCAAGATATCACTACAAACTTTATCTTGTGAGCAGATAATTATCGTGCTTAGATCTACAGAAATTCTGAATAAATATTCAAATAAATATCAGATTTTATACATATTTAAAAAAAGAAAAAAAAAACTTATATTTCTTACTAATACACTTGGTACTTACTAAATCAGCAATTTTTAAAAAAAATGCAGTACACTATTTTAATTACTAAAACACAAATACAATCACAAAAATAGACGACATTTTCCAACTCCAGACTTTCATAAATATAATTCTACTATATATCATTATTAGTATTCATGAAATCCATTGACAAAACTTAACCAATTGGACATATATTAATATTTCAAAACACAATTAATTACAAAATAACCATTCACGAAATTAAATTTGTTTGGCATAGAATTGGAAATCCATATACTGGTCCAAATTTCCAAATTTCTTTTCAAAAAAGCCAATCTTGCTATTTAAAAAAAAATTCAAAATGGAATTTAAAATATATAGCTATATAAAACACACAAGAAAGCAATAAAAGGAAAAGGAAGAAACTATGAAAAAAGAAATCATGAAACATTGTTTGTGAAGAATGGTATGCTTTCTCATTTTTGAGCTATTTTATTTCTATAATATATGTTTGTTTCTGTACTTTTTCAATGTTTTTTGAAAATTATATACAAATATAGAAACTATCAACTAAAAAAAGCAATCATCATGAAATATAAATTCAGAACTAATTTCTGACAGATTTCCACAAATCAAATAATTATATACCAAATGATGGAAGAATCTTTGTAGAATGCAAAGACTTATTTTTTATTATTATTTTTTTCAAAAATTAAATTCACTTTTATATTATATTCTACTTTTTATCAAACATGGTCAAAACAGCAACAAGGTTTAAATATAAAGACCTAATGTCAAAATTACACAGCACCGTTTAAACAAATACATATAACTATTTATTTAGTATCATTTAAATTTCAGCAAAAAAGTACACAACCAAATACTGAAATAGCTAAAATTTATTACAGAGAGGGATTTAAAATAAAGATTGTCTTTTTACCTCTCAAAAAAAATACTTGACAAAAAAAATTTATAATCAAGTATGGTTAAATAGAGTAATTTAAATTTTTATAAAATTAAAAACAGTGGAAAGCTTTCTAAAGAAAAAAATTATTTATTATTTCATTACTTAATATTGAATTTACATTAGTAACAGTTTAAATGAATAGAGATTGCATACCTTTATTAAACAAAAGTAATTTAATCAAAAAAAAAGTAAATTTTAAAAAAATCCTGTTATAAGAAAATTATAATCCTTAAGAAACTTTACTCATATTTCAATAAAAATATAATCGGGAATATAAAAGGATAAATATGCATTAAAATAGGCTTCATTTCCATTATTTAAGAATTTTTTTTTAACTACAAAACCTCCATTTATAATCTTTGAACAATAAAAAAATAAGCAATTAACACAATATAAATCTTTTTTTTATTAAAAACTAACATACAATTTTCTACAATATATAAATGATTTAGGTAGAGCATTATTAGCAATACACAGGGAAAAAATGCTTAGTAATAAAATTACCATCAGACTGGTATTTCATAAAAAAATATATGTATTTTCTTTTAAACAATTATTACCATTTGATATTGAAAAGCCTCTTCTATCCATCTAAAATCTATCAACTCTATCATTGTTATCTTTACTTAAAATAAAGTTGAACATGTGTCTGTTTGTGTCTTGTCTGTCTGTGCGTTGGCATTCAACAGGCTAGACCTTTTGAGTTAGTGCTACTAAATTTGGCAAAATGTATACTTTAGAAAGTGGGAATGTGCAGCTTGCAGTGACATTTTTTAAACATTAATTAGAATTTTAATGAAAAATGAAGAAATATTTTGCCATTTTTCATGCAACTTCAAAAATTTTACAGTACAAAAATGATTTTCACATCATCTTAAAATTCAAAAAATCATTTTTCCAATAATATCATTTTTTTGGCATATGAATTTTTTTCTATAATTAAACAATTTTTAAAAAAGTATTTTAAATATATTTGTCGACAAGAATACAGATAGGTAAGAATTCTGAACAAATATTAAATGTATCACAAAAAATAATACAAAAACATAAGAATTCTGAAAAAAAAAACTTATTGATAACAGTCACTATTAAATTTACAGATATATTTTTGTTTGTAGAATTTAAACTGCTATCAATATTAATTAAAAAAAATATTAAAAGTACAAAATAGTGATATTAAACTTCTGTCCTTAACACAGATCAATATTTGCAAAGCAAATTTCAAAAAGTAAGCGATATATTTACTTAATTCTGAGAAGAATCAGTAGGAGATAAAATTTATATTTAAAATATACTATTAACATGAAAAAAAATTGCCTTATCAAAAATGTCAAATTTTACATTGTTTTAGATTACATAAAAGACTAAAAACAGCAGAATATATACATTTTTGTAGGCGTTGACAAAAAAAAATAAGGGAGTTTGATAGAATAAACAGAATGGCATAAAGTTTCTGAAATAGTATAGAAATATATCTATTAAAATTCAGAGCTTGAAAATGAACTTGAAATTTATTGATGAACCTATTAAATAAAGTTATATAAAATATTAAATTTAAAATGTTAGTGACATTAATCCTGGCGAATAGCAGGTCAGTAAAGTGGTAAATAATTTATAAGAATGAATATTCAAATAAATAATTGTACTGATGAATTATTAATATTTGGTACATAAGTGCTGCAAAGAATTAAATTCAAAAGTACAAAAGTTTAAAAGATTTTTCATGTAACATTTTAAAGTCAATAGTGTGTATACTTTCATCTTGAAATTAAATAAAAGTTGCTTTTTTTTTGGCATGAGAGGGGGTTACAACTAATCCTCACAATAATTTTTAAAAATAAAATCGAAAAAAAATGAATGGCTTTTTTTCTATCTTGAAAATCAAATACCAACAAACTTAGGACATTCTAACAATCTATGGACCTTATTATTTAAACCCTAAAAACAAAACAATAAAAATAAAATACCTGAACACAAAACAAAACCAATTTTTGAAAGATTATAAAATATTTCCTTTAAATAATTACAGAAAAAGATAGCTTATGCAATTCTAAAGAAAATTCAGAATTCTCGGAAAAGTACAGAATTCAAAATTTTCAGAGACTAAATAGAAGAGCTGTAACTGAAGCATACTGAGCATAATATAACTTCATATTAAATCTGAAAAAAAAATCCCATTATAAAACAGAACAAATGTTACATTAAAATATGTTCTTTCTCAAAAAATTAAATTTGCCAAATGAAAAAAAAATTAAATAATATTAGAAGTTATATATAAAATAATATATAAAATTAAATTAAATTAATATTAAAAGTTGTATATTTATTCAGCAAAATGTGTCATTTCACATTAGTCATCACCAATGAAGATTAATTGCAATAAGGACATTGATGTCATTTAGCAAGAGTTCTAGAAGATTTTGAATGCCCTCTGGTGCCTGCATTAAAACAGAGAAATAACCACAGGCTTGCTAGAGATATACAAAACATTTCCTAAAAATGAAATACTATATATTATATGATATTGCTTGTTAACACAAAAATAACAAGAGATGTAATTTTTAGTTGAAGGAATAAATTTATAGCACACTAATATTGTAAAATAATGCAGCATTTCACCAATATTTGCTAAAAGTGAAAATCTTATTTAGTTTCAAATTAAAAGTGCCATTAGCTATACTTCCTTATGCAATAACCATATAGTTAGGATTAACTATCTTGATCAAAACTTTTTAGTTGTAAGCAGCCAACCTAACTAACATACATTACTTTATGCATTTATTTATTGAATTCAAATATGAAGCTCAACCATATAATCCATATAATACACATACAATAATTAAATTTGAAAAATCTTAACTATATTTGCAATATTCCATTCCTATTAAAAGTATGTTTTTCTGTATGCTAGTTTGAAAATTGACATTTAAATTTCATAACAACAAAAATTAATTTTATAATAATGGAAAACAAAAAATAATCAATTTAAAATATATGCACTTAATACATTATGATAGATAAAAAATTTGAATTAATGCATTAAACAAAGTAGTAGGTAAATCATCAAATTTACATCAAATTACTGACATATTACAAAATTTGAAGCATTTCTTCATCAGTTAATTATAAAAACTATTGAGAAATTAAATAAAATAATATATAAATAAGCAATAATAGTGTCTGGGACAAAATAGAGTCCCTAACAAAAATTCTAAATTTCAGTTCACCTCAGTATTTTTTAAGATTAAAAAAAAGCAAAGCACTTTTAAAATATGTACCAAAAAAATATTTGAACCAAAAGTTTAAGAACTTAGAAATCTCATATAATAATATTAATATTCCAGAAAATATATAAAATATTTTAATCTTCTTTAAAAAAAAACACTACCCCAATAATAAATGCATTGAATGACTACTATTTTTGGACATTCAAACAAATCAATTTTGGTAAAATATACATCTCAGATACAAATAAATAACTATCAATAATGAAAGAAAAATTTAACTTCTTATCATTATTATTCTATATAATATATAATAACTCTTTTCTCTCCTCCTAAAGCAAGTTTTTAAATGAAATGAAAAAAAGATCAACAGCATAATAAACATTCAAAAAATTAGTGTATTAGAAATTGTAAAAAATATTAAATCAATTAAATTACATTTTGAACACTCAGATGTTTTCTCTGTTTAATTCAAAACTTTGTTCGAAAAATACTAATGTTTGCTTAGATTTTTAGATCATATACTTTCCAAAATCAACTATATAAATAAAAAAAAAGATTTATTTTCAATGGGAAATTAACTTCAATATTTAATTCATTTTAAATAAGGAAAAACTGTTTTTAAATGGTGTTAATGATGCAAAATGCTTTACCCATATAAGGCTATTCATCTTACCTAAAGTTGAAAAAAAAGGTAAGATTGTAAAAATATGTTTGGAGCTGTCCTTATTTTCATCAGAATGTAAATACTGCAAATTTTGTCAAAAGATTTTATATAAAATCTTAGTTTTTTTTCACTGCATATCTATAGAAACAAATTTATATACAAGAATTCTTAATGTTAAAAGAAAATTCAAAATAATCTAAGTTGTGAAAATGAAAATCATTAGAACATAAAACTATATCAAACATAAAAGGTTACAAAAGTAAGATATAACTTTTTTAACTTTCTATGTAGAGATGTGACTACTGATTGATAACTCTCATTTCACACAAACCATTTTTTGCAAGAACAAATTTGGTTACAAATAACTATATACAAATTGAACAGGGAACACACAAAAAGCTGAACATTATTCTTAAACAATTCAGTCTACATTCATTATTTCAAATGAATCAATCTAAAGCAAAAATTTATAACTATTTTCTAAAATTCTAATTATTTTCTTTTTGAAACAGAAAGGGCATATAAAAACTGTTATTCTTCTATATGAGACAGTTTTCAATTCAATTTGTTCACCTTGTATTTAAAATTTTGTATTCACTAACAAGATGATATATTTGAATTGCACATTTTGTAATGATTTTCCAAAGTAATTATTTGCAAGAAATAGTTTAAATTATCACTTCGTTTTTAACCACTAGAAAAATGTACAGTAAAAATTTATAATGATATTAGAGGCTTATAAATGAACTAGACTAACTAATGAATTAAAGATTAATGACTCATTAAAAATTTCACGTAACAACTTTTAAAGAAAAAATGGATAACTGTTTATTGAAACTGAGGTAAAATACAGAACAATAATATTTAAGGAATTTCAATCAAAGGAATAATTTCAATGGATTAAGGGATATTAGAAGGTAATTAAATAAAAAAAATGAAAGATTCATAGTTCTAAAACAATAAAATAATAATTTCTTAACATTTCAACAACAAAAAATTATTTATTTAGACAACATTAAGCAAATTTAATTCAAATTTAGGGCAAAGAGTTAAAAATCTGAACTAGTCCTAGTGATTCATGATATCTGGTCATGATATCATAAAATAAAAAGAAGGTTATCCAGCATGAGTATGCATGTGCCGGTATAAACTGGATTTATGAGAGAATCCTTTTTTACAAAAAACACAAAAGAAAGGATGTTTCCCATTATGAGTCAACATGTGTACATTCAAGTTACTTTGTTGAGAGAAACACTTATCACACAGCTGGCATTTGAAAGGACGTTCTCCAGTATGTGTAAAAATGTGACGCTTCAAGTAACTCAAAAATTGTGAAGAATACTCACAGTGAGGACATCTGTGAAATTTAGTCCTTGAAAAATTAAATTCAGCATCTGAAAAAAATACATAATAATAGCAACAAACTTAACTTTTATTTAACAAGGTGTTCCCCCCCCCTTAATAATACATATCAATAAAAGAAAACAATAATTAGAGATGAATAGAAAATATGATGATGAGATAATTCTGTACATTGTAATTAAAATTAAATAAACATTTAGGTCATCTTATATCGCAATCAAAATTATGCAAACAAATTATTAAAATTTATTTATAATAATCTCATTTTAAAATAAAAGAAAATGGTACAAAAGCAAAAAGAAAAAAATGGAAATTATATTAACTTACACAGTAATAGGCAAATACAAAAAAAAAAGGAATAATAACTTAAATCAGCTTAGAACAAACTTAACTTAAATCAGGAAAGAAACAAAAACAAAATTATTTTTATTCAATCTGAAATGAATTTAAATTATGCTTATTTTTATTTAGATTATCATAAATTTATTCACAAGATAGTACTAGATAATACTCACTAAAAACTCATTTCATCAGTTAAAAAATAAACCACCAAACAAAATATGCTCGTAGGTTTATAAGATGTGATGTAAATAAATTATACAGATATTGTTTAAAAAATTACATACTCCTTTATTAAAATTTAAAAATTACAAGTAAAAAATTTCAACAAAAGCTCATATTCTACAAAAAAAAATTAAAGCAATGGTATTAAAAATATGAAAAGTGCTTGAATGATCTTTTCAATAGAGATTACATGTAGAACTATCCCTATGAACATTGTGTATAGAGAAAATGAATGCAATGTTGCAAGTTTCAAATTTAGCAGGGTTCTGTCATATATACTTGAAATATGTAGATATAGATTTAACATAAAAAAAAGTATTTAAAATATCTAATAAATAATACTAAAGATAAGAAAACTTCCTCTGATAATATAATTTAGCTTTTTATTAACAAAAACATTGCATAATAATATGATTTTCCAACATTCAAAGGTGATGTCAAGAACCTTTCAAAATATATAAATTAATTACTGAAATTATAATATAATTCAAATAAAATAATTAAATAAAAATTTGTAAATAAAAATATGTAAATGAAATTAAAAAGCTTAAATAGAACTATACAAAGAGACAGAGATCTCAGGACTGCTTCTATTATAAGAAAATGCAGTAGAAAGGAACCATCCTTCATCATTGATCTCTCTCTCTCTCTCTCTCTCTATTATTATATATATATATATATATATATATATATATATATATATATATATATACAAACACAGACTTTATTTCAACTTTTCAGTTTCATTACTTTAATTCTTATTTTCCACAGTGAATCTAAAATGTTGTATCAGCAAATTCTAAAACTTCTAAATTTGTAGAAATTTAAAATATTTTCTCACTGCCTCTTTTTCAAGCTTTCTACTTTAATCTTTAAAACTCAAATCCCACTAGTCATGACTCTTACAAAAAAAATTTTTATTGTAAATTATTATAAAAAATTAACCATTAGGATTAAAATTTAAAGCTTTTCATAATACCACATGAATATTATATATATATATATATATATATATATATATGGAATATTGTGCATGTGTGTGTGTGTGTGTAAATCAGCCAATCCTATTTTACAAAAGTACTAATAAAATATTTCAGATGAAGGTAATAACATGTATTTAAAAAAATAAAAATGAAAGTAACTATTTCAGTTTCAAACACTTGCGTTTCCATTTTCTGTTATGACATTCTTTATTCTTATTAATTATATACTAGGAAGTAGTCATATTATGTATATTTTTTTAATTTTAAAATGGATTCTGAATAATTCAATAATATCCTTATTTCATTACTTTAATTATTAAAAGTTTTTCAATGTAGCTGGATAAATTTATAAATTATAATTTAATAAATAATTATAATTAAAAATTATTTTAAATTTTTTTTTACACTTTTAACACTTATTAAAAATAAAAGCCTTAAAAACTAAACAGAGCAATATTAATGAGGATTATATTATCTTCAAACTCTCATCATATTTTCTGAAATAAAAGGAATCGCTTTATTACTCAATGTTGCAAATATATAAAAGCATCCCATAAAGGTAAATGATTATGAATGAATAGGTTGGAAGATAATTAAATGTTTTGATTTAAAAAAAATTCTATTTTATCAAGTCAAAATTATTCTTCAAAAATTTTGTTTCGACTATCAAGAATTCAAAATATGACAAGGTTTCAAATATTTCAAATAATAATATGATGTATATGGTATATGAGAACACAGTTTTGTAATAACATCCCATTTAATTATTAGAAAATAAAATTTAAAATTTATTAAAAATTACTTAAAAATATTAAAAAATATTAAAATTATTAAAAAATTAAAAATATTAAAAATATATAAAATTATTAAAAATATTTTATTTAACTATTTACAAGATTACTTACCTTTTTAATACTTCTACATTTAGAAAATAATTGCCAAGTTTACTATATTATAAACATCTTGTAGTCTCAAAAATTTACAGTAAGTTAAAATCTGAATAAATGGTAATTATGAAAACATCAAAGCAAAAATTTATTATTTGCAAGTTATCAACAAAATGTTCTCTTTAACTAATTTGATTGTATTTACATTTTTTAAAAATATATTTAAACATATATGAAATATGCATTGTTTATAAAATAAGCAGTTATCCAATTTCAAACTTTCTTAGGTGAATAGTTTGATAAAGCTCAACTTCCAAATACCTATCATTACATAGCAAATACTATTGCATTTATTAAACATTCCTTTATTTGTGAATACTTTCTGTCTATGCAAACATTATCACTCAATATCCAAAAGGGCATCAAATTTACATAAAAGTAACAGCAAAAATTCTTAATATATTTTTTGCCATTAATGATAATATATTAGGTAATAGATATTCAGAATGATTTCTAAAAATCATATGCATTAAAACTGCTTCAAAAAAAAGGATTTCCTGAACAAATAATCACCCCAAAACTAACAATGTTACACAAGGAAGTTCCATAATATACATATCAATAAATGAAAATACAATAAAAATAAAATATTCAAACAGAGAAATTTCTACTCCCTTAATCTAATAGGAAAAATATACTTTCTTAAAGTTTCCACAGATTTATAAAGCAAGAAAACAAGATCATGAAACACTAAATATTACGTAGATTGAAAGAACAATCGATATGTATAAACTATTTTATTACAATAACTTTCATGCATATAAATCACATTCAAAAGTTCAGTTTATAGAAATTAGAAGTAACGAGTCTGCTGCTACAGACTAAAAGTTGGTTATCAGAATGAAGCTTCATCATAATTTTATGCCTCCAATTAAAATAAGAGTAGTGAAAAAAATTAGGCAATTGAATCTGAGATTTTAAAATTAAAAAAGAATATAAAGGAAAATTTTGACAATAACAAAAAAATTGTCTTGATTTGTTATTTTTGAAATATTATATATAAAACTTTCATACATATGCAAAAACTATATATATATACATTTCCAATAGTATTACTTATAAATTATGCACATTTTGAAACCATGTAAGCCTTATTAATCTAAAATAAAAGCTACTGGCAAATGAAAAATAAATTACAATAATTAAAACTTTCACAACCACAGCTAAATTTCTTTATTATAATTCAAAAACAACGTCCATGTACAATTAAACTCATTAAAAAATGTACAATAAAAATTAAAAAGGTAAAAAAAAAAAAAAAAAGAGTATAAAAACATATTAGGTGATATTTTTAAAAAACAATTTAATACAAATTTCCTACTAAACAAGTACAAACATAACTAATTAGTAATAAAGGTAAAACATTTTCATCATTTTTATTTTTGCAAAAATATGCCTTCACTTTACATACGGGGAAAAAAAGTAAAAAAGTTTGAATTTCGTCTCTCCCCCTAATATTTTTCAATGTGTATGAATAGTAAAGAAATAAATTCTTGACAATATCATTGCTCAATTAAAATAAGCCTTCAATTAGAAAAAAATTACTAAAAACAATTTCAGATTTTTTTTTAACAATTTAATGCTAATGGCGCACAATAATTTTTGTAATTTCAGAATATCATCACAAATAAAAGACAAATCAAATTCTAAAAATATAAAAAGCATACATAATACTCCTCAAAAAGTTATCACTAAATTTTTAAAATATTTCTAGAGTTGATTTTTTTTTCATGAGTTACCATATGATACCTTAAGGAAATCTTTTGATTGAAACGTTTACCACAAGTAGGACAGCCAAAAGGAAATTCTCCAGTATGAATACGCATGTGAATTTTTAAGACATCTTTCCGAGAAAAACTTTTTGAACAAACAGAACAAATGTGTGGTCTCTCTCCAGTATGAGTTAAAATATGTTTCTTAACATCACTCAGATTATTTGAAGAATAATCACAAAAAGAACACTGATGCCGCTTGGAAATATCTTTACAGCTGCTGAAATAATATTCACCATCTGTGAAAAATAAAAGTATAAATTAATGAATAATACTCCATATTGTTATTCATGTATTTAAAAAATACAGTATGTGTAACTCGTTTATGTCAATTCATATATCTTACTTCACCATTGCATATTAAATGTGAAAAAGAATATAGATACAAATAATTTTATAAATCAAACAGAGAAAAAAATCATAAATAATTTCATATCTAAGATATTTATAATTGTAATTTGAAATATTTAATATTGTAAGACATGCAGTTTAAATTGCACAAGTAATTAAGGCGGAGGGATGAATTTATTCATAGTCATCATTAAATAAACATTTCGTTTATTTTTATACACTGAATGCACTGCATCCTTTATTTTAAATTTCTATGAATATTTAAACCTCATGACAAATTTTTAAAAATTTCAATTTCATAAGAATGAAAGAAGGAAAAGCCAACAAAACATAAAACTTTATTAAGAATAATTCCTGCTTTATCACTAAAAATATTTAAAAGCAAGTAATATGGCAAAATGTATAGTGCTTTAGACACAAACTATATAAATCCTAAATTTGACAATTTTGATGCATTTCATACCAATCTGCTGCACTGGAGAAGAAAATGAAATATTTTGAAACTTACAACCAATTAGTCATTAAGTTATTTAGACTAACAAATTTATAGCAAAAGAGTACATCCATTTGGAAGTAGACGAAAAATTATGTAATAGGCAACAAAAAAAATGGAACTAAAGTGCAGGTATTCATTTTAAAAGACTATTTACATTACCAGATTTCTGTTTTAGTATCAAAAATCTAAATCAACAAATTATTTTACAAAATGATTTCCAGCTTTCTAAAAATTATTTGCAGATGAAATGCATGAATCACAAATGCAATTTTGTTTATTCAAACTTCTATAGCAATTATTGCAAATGCAGATCAATGATTCATATTAATGGTAAGTATGGTAAGTATTAACAATAGATATTAATAAATTTTTGATGTACAGTTCAATTAAAAAATTATCTTCCATCAACAGAATTTTAAACAGCAAAAAGAATTTCCTACACTAAATTTGATTCTTTCGATTTCATCTGCACTCTCTCATTTCAATCAGTTTAGTTTAAACATGAAATTCGTAAGTAGTCAAAGGTTTAATATATTCATTATTCAGAGCTGCTTTGTTTGAATTATACATGACTAGGCAGCAATAGTGCATTCCATTCAAATCTTTCTCACAAACTAGATATTGTAATTATGATTATTTTCATTTATAACATTAAATGAAAAAGGTTTTGCACTATTGCTGCCTAGATACTTTTAGTATTCATTTAAAAATTTCTTAAATCTGGAATTGGGGAAGATGAGTATATGGAAAGAATTAGAAAAAAAATTGACATGGAAGACATTTTTAGACAATGAATAATGAAGACACTTTTTACAGAAGATTCATTCAATAGTTTTACTGAATCTCTGAAATAATTCTTCGTACAGTTATCTGATATATATAAAGAGTGCTCACCCTTATTGTGGTGCAAAAGATAATTTCTAAACCATTAGAAATAGATATATAGAATTCCAATTAGAAAATGCTTAGAAATGTGATGGGCAGAATTATATTTTAAATATTGTGAATAAATGAATTTTTGAAAAAGTTACAAATTCTAACTGCGTATATGGTCTCCTGACCCTGTCAGCCATATTTAATAAAAAATTGTTGACAATCTAAAATATTCATTTAAAAATAACTACCCTTTTATGGTTAAACCAAAATGTAGCTGTTTAACCAAAATAGGAGAGGAACAATATGGAAAATTATATATTTGGATTGAAATTAAAAATGTCATGTCATTGTTATTTTCTATTGGTTTATATATTCAATAGAATATATTTATATATTCAATAATATAAAATAAATAATCACCTTGCATATAAATAATAACATAATATATATTATTTAATAAAAAATGATGAAAAAAATTAAATAATTTTTATTGCAAAATAATACTTAAGATGCAATGACAGTCAATGACACTAAAAGCCTGAAATAAAAATCAATCATATTCAAAAACTTTAAATTCTCTAATTCTTGCCCATGTGCACAATCACATAGTCAATGATTCTAAAAGCCTGAAATAAAAATCAATCCTATTCAAAAACTTTAAATTCCCTAATTCTTGCTCATGTGCACAATCACACAGACAAAGTATAAATAATAGTAACAAAAAAGTTAACACACAGAACACTTTTTTAATTCAAAAACTTTTTAATTTCCACTTATATATATTTCTTCTTTCTTTCACCCTGTGCAAGTAGATGAATATTTTTAATTTTCTTATATCAAATGTTTTACAATCTTCAACACAAAATGTAAATATTTTGCTAAATACAGCATAAAAAATATTCATAATCTTATGAAATACAAATTCTACAATTAGAGCTTGTTCTTTAAATAAAAGAACTAAAAGAATAAGATTGATTGAAAAATTATAATATATTAAAAATATTTTCAAATTGGTAATAATTCTCTTTTATGTAAAATATTTGAAAAACTTTAAACTTAACAAAACACTGCATAATTTCAATTTGCAAATTATCCTTTAAGATCTCGCTCAAGGCAGCAGATGAAATTAATTAAAATGTTCAATGCTTTCAATCCGTCACAAAATAATATTTATTTGGTAATAATATTCTTATGGTATCAAAAATATTTTACTAAATATATGATTAATAGGATTAGGGACTGCATAAAAAGTTAAATTTCGTAACTTTTTGAGATATACATTTATTAGCTTCAACAATATAATATATAATTCTAGAACTAAATATCTATCTCTAAAAGTTTAGAAATTAGATAATGTGCCATGATCAGAATGGACAACCAATGCATATTAAATTCTTTACTGGAAAGAAAAATTTATGATCACATTAAATTGCATTTTAACTTAATGATTTCTTTTTAAAATTCTCTCAATAATGACAAATACAAGTTAAGTAAAGTTTGAGAAAAAAATTTTGCAACATAAAAGTTATTTAGCAGTCAACTTTATTATTTTATTTTATTGACTGAAGAGTCACAGATATTATAGGCACACTATTTATATTATAAACATAACAACCAATTGAATCGAAATAAAATATAAATATGAAATTATCCATTCTTATCTCAGAAAATTTTGCATTTAGTTTAGGAAAGTGTTATCAAGGAAATTTCTGCCATGTGCATAACATTTGATCAGACAATTAATTCTCCAGAATGAGTCAACATATGGCGTGTCAAACTACATTTCTGATTGAATCTTTTGCCACACAAAGCACATTCAAAAGGACGAATGCCAGTATGAGTTCTAATATGCCGTTTCAAATCACTCAATCTAGGTGAAGAGTACTGACAATGTGGGCATTGATGATGTTTAACGATCTTCTCTGTGCATTGAGCAAATTCTTCCAAACCTAAACAGATTATATATATATATATATATGAATATTAAAAATAATTTGTGCATCCATAAATCAAAATTGTGAACTTTTCTTTTATATGCATTAGGTCTTACTTTTTATTACATAAAATATTTTCCTGTATTAAAATAAAATTCTGTTAGGGAGAAATATTTGAATAGAAAAAATGCATTTCATAACCAAATAAGATTCGTGAGTTTATATCAAATATCAGTAATAAAATAAGTCAAAACTTTATAAAAAATTATCAACTTTATTTGATCAACAAGAAAATTCTATTGTATTTTTTATAACCGTCTTTGAAAATATATTTCTGAAAGAAATCATTCATATTTAATTGAAAGGTTTTCAATTTTTCATCAAAAATATTGCTCAAATCTCTTCCTTAGAATTAAGATATGTATGCATTTGATACATTCGAACATCAACTGAAAACCAATTAGTTTATGTCATTGTAAGAAAAACCATCAAGTAAAACTAATGACCATCATAATGTCCAATGAATCCTGATGAAACTATAGTGTCATCTCTATAATTTAATAATTTAATTTATATGTACATACATTATAGTTATACATTAAGTTTGGAAAATACACCAGATTACTCTAAGAACTAAAAGCAAATTAGCGCCACTTGTTGCCATTTCAATAAAAAAAACACCAATTAAAACAGACATAGCTAAATAATTTTCAGTTCTAATGAAAAAGTCAAAGGATTTCTTCTTTTAAGTACTTAGCTATAAAATCAACATTTCAAACATTAGCACAATTTAAAATTGCATTATAAAAGTAAAATTAAAAGTAAAAAAATCTGAAATTATTGAGTATAAAAAATACTCAGAAACATCAATCTCATAAATTATACAAGATCTATAGATATCAAAATATAATGATTCATAAACATAAAATTATTAATATAATCCAATTATACAATTATTAAATCCAATTATACATTAAGAATTTTTGTATAGCAAATGCTATAACAGAATGGCATGGCACTGCGTTAATACTTAACTACTCCTTTGATTAGTATAACTAATTACAAAAAATTACAATTCACTTATAAATATATTTTATTTTATCTACAATAGCAAGAAATTTCTAAAACATTCAATCATTTGGAGGTTTTTTTACAAATATTAACTAAATGCACCAATTATTATGATATAAATTAAATAATGAAATAAAAAGCAACATTTTAATTGTTTGAAACAAATAAAACTATAATAAAATGCCAAAAATAAAGAATAAGAAAAAAAAAATATTGAATAAATAGTACATTAACACTTTAACAATGTTCTCTTCCTTTCAACCCCGAAAAAATTATATTGACATTTACAACTTGAAATACAGCAATATAGGCTAATTTTATCAATTCCTGTAAGAGAACTTATTTATACCCCACAAAATAGAAATTTGCAGATACCTTTATATAATATTTATTATAAATATGGAAATTTCTTGAGAATAGAAAATCTAAACAAATGGCAAATATTTCCATAAATCTATAATTCCGATGTATCTTTATGCACTGATGCTTCACATATAAACATAAAATTTTAAATGAAATATTTACATACAATATTCAAACTTTATAAAAAAAAACATGTACAGATAATTTAAATAAAAAATAATTCTTTCTCCAAGTAAAATATAGAAAACATAATTATATATTAAAATATTTAAAAAATTTAAAAGTAATATTGTAAGGTTATTAAATATTCATTCATAAACAATAAAAACTAACAGTGTTTGTAATATGAATAACACATAAGACTAAAATAATATCGAACAAACTTTTAACAGCATAAGGAAATTTGCAAAGCAGGAAAAAAAACTCATAGTTAATCCAAATAAAACTATACCCATATGAAATATTAAAATAACATAAAAAGTTTTTTAATGTATTTTTAATTAATGGTGGGATTAAAATTTTAAAAAATGAAAGTTATTTTATTAACACTGTTAGAACTTTGCCTATGAACAATTCTGTGTTGCAATTGATTGTGTTTTGTTATCTTTTAATTCAGTTAAATTTCAAGGGAGGAGCAATAAAATTAAAATCTCAAAAACTGTGATTGTAGATCTACAAAACAAGACATTTAATTCTGGCTTTATTTAATTTGCAATACATTAGTTACTTAAATAGAGATACAATATTAATTTTTACAAAAAAAATGATGGCAGATATTTAGAATTTGAAATTCACACACAACTAGAATAAGGATGAAATCAGCTGAAAATTATTTGATACAAACCAGTCTTGGCAGAACCTGCTGTTCTGAATCAAAGTTCTTTTTAAAGAACTACATAAGTAGAACATCAACTGATATTAAATGTAAGAATTATGAACCCTTACAAAGTAATGACATTTTTTACTGTCTCATCCACAAAGTTTTATTGTATTCAAGAATCAAGAATTTGATAAAACTCCATATTACAGAACTTCGTAGTTCTTAAATACACTTTATTAACATGATCTGTTTGCATGTCTATGTATGCAAAATTATAATTATGAAATGGAATGAACTAGTATAATCTTTGATATACAGTTTCTGATATCAAACTTAAAGATGTATCAAATTTTGGATTAAATCAGATTTTGGAAGAGGTATCCTTCAAAATTGCAAACTATATGTTTAAGTAATAAACAAGACTAATATACAAAATGTATTAGACTATTATACAAAATATATGAAAAAATTGAAAAAAAAAAACTTTTTCTTTTTAAATTTGTGTATTACAATATATAGAAATATTTTTTGTTATATGGTTCACTTTTGAGTTAACAAGTCATAATTAAATAAAAGTATACCAAATAGTTTTAAAAATTTAAACACGTGATTTTATACATTTTATTTCATATTTTTTACATAAATAATTTTTTATATCATTTTGGTAATGAATACAACTAGTTATGATCCAATAAGTCTTTTTAATGTAAATATAATAAGGTTTTCTTCATCTAAATGCAACTCAGATAATGTTGTTAGTTATCTTTCAAGCATTTTTTATGAAGATTACAAGAATACCACCACTTAAGTAAACTCAAATTTACATTGTTTTTGATTTTCTTCTTCTATTTCCAATTTTTCTATTTTATAATGTAATACAAATTCAAAATTCAAAAAAAGGAAAATTTGCCTACTTTCTTTCAAAAATTATATAAAAACAATGCCAGACACTGATTAAGTCACTCAAGTAAATAGAAGTTTCCAATTTGGCCAGGTAATTAATTGCAATAAGGAATTGATAGTAATGATGACAATTATTACTACATATTCCCATTATTATTATTCCCACAATCATTATTACATATTCCCACATTAAGTTCATTGATTATCAGCATAAATTTCTGATAATTAATTAACTTAATGTGTAAACCATTAGAACCATCAGAAAACTAAAGACAACTGTGAGTTTGACAGAAGGCCTCTGCTCAATAAAAAAAAAAACTCAAATTTTGAAGGTAACAGAATAATAAATAATATTTTCCAAGGCAAGGTATAAAATGTATATATGTAATCAGAAACAAGAAGAAAAAATTTTGAATCAGCAAATAAATTGTTATAAGTTGTTAAGACTTCAGCCAAATTTTTTAAATTGTAAGAAGATGCTGACATTGAAATCATTCCATTTGTGAAACAATATTTTAATTTACATTATTTTATAATGATACGAATGAAATATATTATCTTTACGACATTTATTTTTTCAAACATTTATTTCCTAATCCATGCCCCAAATTAATAAAAATTCCCCTGCATATGTAAAATTAAACACCAATTTATGTGAATTTAATTTATATTATTTTCAATAATCCCATCAAAGGCATCACACTGAAGTAGTATAGCATTTTTTTTTTCGGGTTTGTGAATTCAAAGTCAGGAAGTGTGTTTTTACTTTTCAATATCAAAATGAAAATACACTTTAACTAAACTCTGTGTTAAAATCATTCAACATTTTCATTTTTTCTTTTTTTGTATAAAAAAAACATAAAATTTTAGAATTTACAAAAATTCTGCAGCATCTTTAATGGGTCCAAGGGGAAACAGCAAAACAAATAGGACTATTCTCCAGAAACAGGAATGCCAAATATATGACAAAAAAAATGCTTATAAATGCATTAAGACAATCTAGTTGAGTTGTTTTATGGTGCACAGCTTTCAATATACCATGCAGTGGAACCATTTGATTCACCTTTATTAAGCATTATTTTCAATAAATAAATAAATATACAGATAGCTGCTAAAATTTATTTTAACTGGTTGTATCATTTTTTAATTATTTTTGACATGCTATTTACAGCAAAAGAAGCATTTTAACTATATACATAGAAAATATATTTTTTGATTAACATTGTGATTCACAGTGAAGCAGTTCCTTTACTGCTTCTGATAAATTCAAAAGTTACAGTTATGATTCTTGTGCATATGAACTTTTAATGTAAATTTCTGCGTAAAACCCTTGCCACAAACAGAACAACTGAAGGGTCTCTCACCAGTATGAATTAACATATGTGTTGTAAGATTGCACTTCTGACTAAAACTTTTACCACAATATGAGCATTCGAAAGGTTGTTCACCAGTATGAGTTAAAAAGTGGCGTTTCACATCACTCAGTCTAATTGCTCTGTATTCACAATGAGGACAACAATGAAGTTTCATGGATCTGTATTTTATGCATATTATTGCATCTGCAAATGAAACATATAAAATGAAAATAATTAGAAAAATGTTTTAAAACATATAGAATGCATTTAAAAGTAAAAATATTCAAACAAAAGTTTGAGACAAATGTCATGATTAAAAACTTTTTTATAATAAAAAATATATATCAATTTTTTACAGAATATTATACAATGAATGGAAAACGTTGCTTTATTAAATGGTTGATTTTCATCATAAATCATTGCTTTATTAAATGGTTGTACATCATCACAACCAACAATAGTTAACAAGCAAACAGAAAAGATATATAAAAAAAATTAAGATATAAATGGAATGTCGAATTGCTATATTATTTCCAAAACATAGATTTTTAGAATTATCTGATTATTATGTAAAATATAATAATAAAATTTTCATATTATTTAGATTTTTAAAAAAAACAGTTGTATATGATTTTGAAACAAACATTTCTTGTACTGTATCTGCAATAATTTGACACAATAGTTCATTGAACCAGAACAAAACAGATCAAGAAATATTTTTAATTAAAAGAAAACATCATTACATAAAATAAATAAAAAAAAATTCTAGCAAATTCTTCATATTAAGGTTTAATAAGAATATATAAAAATCTGCTTTTAGTTGTTAAAGTCCTTAATGGTCTTCAAGTTCCTAATTAAATTATGCTACATCATTTTAATGAAACACAGTATATGATAAAATGTTGACAAAAAATTAATATTGAGGGTACATGCCAGCTTAAACTTTAATCAAAGGTACATAACAGCTAACATTAAGTGTATTTACCTGTGCACTTTAAATTCATTAAAAGATTATACAGTCAATAGTTTTAGAGAATTGGATATATCTATGATGAATTCAAATTTTAAAAGCTGCAGTTCAAAGCAGATATAACTGTAAGATGAATCTCCTTTAAAAATATATATATATTAATAGAAACAGAAAAAACAATTTTTAAAAAATACATCATTTATGCATTTCTTTTGATTACACTTAAAAAGTATTCAAGTAATGCATAATATATTAAAACAAGAAAAATATGAATTCTTTTGTTTTCTTCTCTCAAATAATTTAAAGAATTCTGGTTACCTTTTCTCATAAAAAAGTCCAGGTATTAATTCCATTATATGTCTTTTATATTATTGCTATCAAAAAATTTTCATAAATAAAATAATTGTTAGAAATCTTACTAATATGAAAACATAAATGAATTATAAAACTTTAATGTCCTTTAATTGTTTGCTCCAGAAATAAACCAGTCCAAGGGATATTCTGACATATTAATCAATGTAAAATTATTATAAAAATTCATCACTCATAAACTATTAAGCAATATGAATCAGATTATGCCTCTTTAGATTTCCAAGTCTATTAGATGAATAATCACAATAAATACATTTGAAAGGTTTTTCACCAGTATGTGTCATAACATGACGCTTCATATCACCGAGTTTTAAAGAAATATATTCACACTGAGTACATTGATGCACTCTGGGAGTCCATTTTGAATTTAATGTACTATCTTCTGCACCTACAGAAAGAAAAGATGGGTTACATTGCAAAAATATCCCTAAAAGTAATTACTCATAAAAATATTAACTAGATACTCTAACAAAAACAAATGACTCTTATAAATGAATTTAATTGAAAAGTATAACGTTTTCATTTTAATAAGAGATTTCAGTTTGCTATAGTAAAATTCATCTGAAACTATCAACATGTAAAAATTCCTTGCATAATGCATATCTGTTCTTATTCTTTTTACATGTTCTGATGATGTCACAACATGCAAGGAGAGAAAAAAATCATTGCTACTATAAAAGGATAAACACATTTTTGATAAAAACAAAATTTTATTTTTTAAAAAATAGTTTTTTTTTTTTCTTCCTTCCTTGCCTGATATTTTGGATAAGCCTCCATAAGCATCAAGACCAGCTTAAAATGCAAATTTCCATTGCCTTATATCACAAATTTGGCTCCAAAGTTGAAATTCTATCAGATTAGTAATTTTCATGAGAGTTGAGAATATGCATCAGACTAAATAATTTCTAAAGGATATCAAACAAATTATAGTCTATAATGATTTAGCATACAAATTGTTTAGTGGGTCATTCAAACAGCTTCTTCACAAACAAAATTATGATAAAGATTTTTAATAAAGACAAAAGTTCTGAAATTCTTCCTGCTATTCAAGTGTTAACATCGTCTTATTTATAAGATAGTAACATTTCACTTCTATAGTTAAATCAAACACATTTTTTTTTCATTTTGTTTCCGAAATTAAAATCCTTTTCAAACTCCTAAACAATTTCCAATTGGTAAATACCACTCATTTGTCAGATTATAAAATCAAGGTACTGGCATTTTGAATTTTTCTAGTATTTGCAGAATGGGAGAATTTCTATTTTTTCGGGTAATAGGAAGAATTTGAAAATAATTTTTTATATATATATTTTACTACATTTTATTTATTTATTTATTTTACTTTTTAATATTTATATTAAAAAAAAGTCTTCTAAATGAGTTTTTACCAATTTTTGAAATTTTTCTATACAAATTTCTTTCTTTCAGAATTTAAATTTATTTTGAAATCAGAATTTCTGAACATAATTTAAAAGAAATCAATAGAGATGTAACATAACTTTGAATTAACAATAACAGACTTTAAATTAAATAGGCATTCATAAGTTAAGAGAAGACTTTCCAAGAAGTGTCATATATTGATTCTGCTTAATTTTATTAACATGATCTTTTCCACTAATATTACAGATAAGAGAAGTTGGCATGAGAGAAAAAACAGAAGTTCACATCTGTAAAAATGATTTTAAAAATTCCATCAAAAATAATTTGATTAAAATTTTTATGCATATGATATAATGCCGTATAAAAAATTTATCTTCATTAAAATAAATGTGTTAATAATAATTTTAATATTTATTAAATCAATACATAAGAAAAACCTTACATTAGATTCAGAAACTATTAGAAAGATTGCATACAGAACCATTATAAAGATTAAAGAGTAATTCTGGATTACTCTGTGCAATTATGAGTTTATACAGCTACAACACATTCAAAAACAATGCAACTTTGAAACAAGATTATTACAATTAATTAAATAGTAAATAAAGTATAAATAGTAAATAGTAAATATACTATAAAGTAAAATCATTCCATGTATTTATTGATGCCAAATGTTTTTAAAAATCATAATTAACATCACTTGTTTACATGAATTACAGAAATCACATTTTATCATCTTTCCAATATTGACATGCATAAACATACTACTATCTGTTTATATTCCTTTGTTTCTAGAATCTTAACTTATCTAGTCCATGAAATTTCTATTGCTGAGAGATCCCCATGCTTATTATTTTATTTAAACTTAAAATGTTTTTCAATTTCATATTGAAAAAAAATTTTATTAACAGAAAAAAAATTATAACATCAAAAAAAAACTTTCAAACTTCAAAAAAAAAAAAAAAAAAACCCCCTTTTTTTTTTTTTTTTTTTGCTTCAGAAAATTTTTTAATTAAGTTAAAAACAAAAATATTACTTAATACAAACAATAGAAACTACATGCCTCAAAGAGAATAATCGTTTAAGCAATATTACAAAAAAAAATTTAAATTTAGAAAGAGCAAAAAAAAAAAATGCATATAAAAGAAAGAGAAGGCCTACAACTTCCCCAAAAAAAATCAATGAGCTTCCTTTACAAGTGCTACAGTATATTTACTAATGAAAGGGCTCCTATGAAAAAGTGTAATATTTTCAAAACAGTTTATAGTTTACCATTTTCAAAATAATAACATAGAAATAGTAACAATAACGGCTAACTATTCTCAGCAGAAACTGCAAAATAAAATGAGAAACCTGCTCCCTTGGGTTTTATTATTTTACAATTAACTTTATTTGAAATTCACTCATCTTTATCAGGGTAAACAGAATGGCCAAACATCTAACAAACATTTTTATTTAAAAAATGCCATTTTTTAACACTGTAAAATACTAGGAGCAGGGATAGGGGAGATATTATCATGTTATTTTCATGCAGCAACATTAGTAAAAAATGCATAGTGCACATATATAATGCAGAAACATCTAATATATAAATTTAAAAGGGAAACAATTCAAACAAATAAAAAAACATTGTTTACATATTATCAGAAAAATTTACAAATTGGCTGATCTTATATATTTTTAAGCCCAATCATGATCATAAATCATGAAGATTGATGGGTTAATAAAACCTGAACATGCAATACAAAATATCTTCTTTGGGAATAAAAGATTTATCATACAGAAAACAAAGAATGATGCTCACCCACTGAAAACAAAATACATGCAGTTCACCAATCATACCCAGTTAAAAAATAATGTATCAGTAGTGAAATGCTATAATCACATATACAAGCATTTTAATGAAAGTATGAATATCCTCCACCTATATGCCATCTCACTATGCATCCTTGAGTACTTAAAGTTTTATAAAAAAAAAAAAATGAATATTCTGAATATTATTTTTTTTAGTTGTAATTTTCAAATATAAGAATGTGATACTGGTTCATAAAATCTAGTTTAAAAATTTTAATTCTCAAAAATTAAAAATAACTATTCCATTAATATTATGTAACAATTTGTCATTCTAATACAATTTAAATCAATAAAAATATCTTTTTTTACACACAATGATTTTCAAGATCTATTAATTTTAATGGCTTTGCCAATGCTCATTCCATATGCACAAAATTTAAAAGGAAAAAAAAAATCAAAAGCATATTCTCAGACACTTTTATTCTTCATGTGAGATAACAATAGCAATTCATATTATAATCAGAACAAAAGAGAACTCGCAATTTAATCTATTTCAGCAAAAGTAAAACAAATAAAATGTCACATAACTTCAGTTAAGATTATGAAATTACTGGCATTAGAATCAAGTCATTCTGAGAACATTTCAAGAGTAAAAAAACATCGAGATGGAATATGCTGCTTTTGGATCTTAATTTTTTAACCTTCTTTAAGGATACAATTTAAAACTTTAACAACAATTTATATAATCAAATTTAAAATCTCTCAATAAAAAAACTCATCCTTGTTTTTAAATTTGGAAAAAAAATTTGACATATAAATCTAAATACTACAAATCACTTTTTACCACAATAACATAAAAATTAATTAATAAATTAAATACATAACTTTGTGTACACATATATACTTTTCATCAACATTATATCAATATTTTATTACTATAGATAATAATAAAAAGCAAAGCTATTTGAAAAATTACAAAATATAACCATAAAACATACAAGAAATAAGAAAAAAACTGTCATAGAAAAAAAAACATTTAAAAAAAGAATAATCCAAGTATATATCATCATAAAAAGCTCCAATTATCTGAGTAATTACTTTAAAAAACTAATTAAGCCATTAAAAATTAATATTTCACATCCAAAATAAAAACAGCTAACAGAACTATTTAAGTTAAAATCTATATATAAAAATGAAAAGTATAAATTAAATTTTATTCTGAAATACTATGAAACATAGGAAAAGTTTTAATACGGTTTCATGATAAGTAATTAAATATTTTTGGTTAATTACAAACTGTGTTCCATGATGTTGGCAGATTCCCAGTGTAAATATACATCAATAGTATTATCTTCAAAATATAACATTTTTGGTATAAGGAAAAATCAATTAAAAAAAGGGCTTCAGCTTTTTTTTCATCTTTTGATTTAATTTATTAGATTGCACTGTATTTTGAATTGATTTGATAGTTATCAGTAACAGATCACATACTTTTGAAACACAGTCATAACAATATGCAAGACTGCCATTCCAATTCTACACCATAACAGCCAACTTTTTTAAATATAAAAAGAATTATTATGATTTTAATATATAATATTTTTACTTATAATATAGATTATCTCTTTCCTATAAAATATTTTAAATTATAAACCCCTAAAAATCATTTATCATCTTCATTAATATTGAATATTCTTGCTTAATATTTATTTCTGAGATAGAGTCATTTTATAATTAGTATCACAATAATATATGAACAGCATTTAGTGATAAGATGAACTTTCTAGTTATATAAATTAAAAATATTTAACATAAAACTTCACTGATATAAATTAATGATTCATGGAAATGTAAAAACACCATTAAAAATCAGAATTTTCAAATGTAATTTTTAAACTAGATTTAAAAATCAGAATTTCCAAATGAATAGTGCAGATTTTCTATTTTGCATCTTTTTATACTGTAGCTTTGTTTTAATAAATAAAAAAAATTATCAAAAAAATTGACTGAAAATCCTTCTAAAAAACATTTTTATAAATAAATATTAAAAGATTTCTAAAGTATAGAAATATATCAAAAAACAAATAAATGCTAAATTGTTTTTAAATCCCTTTCATTACCTCAAAAATAAACCAAAGGTTGAAAAACAAAAACAAAATTTAATAACGTCTTAACAGAAAAATCTAGCTAACAGTGGCTTAAGCATTTTCAATTACATATTGACTTGTTACATAAAGAAGATAAAGAAGAAATCTATGTATTCTATTTAGCAATTGAAATGAAATGCAATTGTGTTTTAAATATGATGATGGGCATTAGCAGAAAAATAAAAATTGTTAATTTACAAATAATAATAATAATGCCAAAAATTTAAACAATAATTATAATAGATTTTCCTCAATACCATTCAGCTAAACACAGAAGACAGAAGCATTCATGTAACTTTTTTTTTATTTGATGCCATATACTAATCTTTTATGATATATAACATGGATCATACATATAACATTATAATTTATCATATATATAATATACAGTTTATACTTTATCTTATATATAATATACAGTTTATAATTTATCATATATATAACATGGAACTTTCTTTTGCAAAACGAGATTTCCTTCATCTTCTGATTACATGACTATATATTATCACAAATAATTCAACTGAAAACAAAAGTCACCAGTAATATGTATCAAAGCAAAGATTTTACAGAAAGGATCAATGTTATTTGTCTTTTTTTATCATACAGTTATGACTGCTCAAAAACATAACTTTAGACACAAAAAAAACCATAGTAAGAAAAATACTAGTTATACCAGTAATATGTAATTATACATATTTCTACAAACCTAAAAGTTAACACACACACACCCAAAAAAATTTGATTTTCAAACTTGTTACCAAAGAAGTTTGTTCCTCTTATATTTTATAAAATGCATTGCTTTGTCAGATTTTTTTAAAAATTAAATAGACCATTTAAAAAAATAACTGAAATTCATATTCCACAAAAAAAAATTTATAAATGATTTGAAAAGTTATACAAATAATTTCATGAAAAATAAAAATAAAAAAAATGTGCAAACTCTGGAAAAATTATAATGTAAAAGAAGTGATTTAATTATTTATTTTAGAAAGAAAGAAATTCCGTTATTTATCAGATATATATGTGTTATTTTTCCTTAAAAGTTGATGATAGACAAAAAAAAATCTACAAATGACAATTACAAATTAAAACAACAGAAAATAATAAATTTTTCAACATTTTGTTTTTAAATTGTGGAAACTAAAGGAAGTAAAAATGGATGAAAAAATTATTAAAGCTTAGTATTCAAAATCTTGCTTTATTTTTGTTGATTTTAACAAAATATAATAAAATTTTAAGAACATCAGTGATTAAAATGATATAAAATAATAAAAAAATATATACACCAATCTCAAAATCAAGTATTTAAAAAAAGAATTAATTTGAAAGTTTGGAAATTTTATCCAACTGATTATGGGAAAGCTTTGTCATAAAGTATTTGCCAATTTGGAAATATAATTTAAAATATAAATTTCAATGCTGGTCATAAACTACTACTATATTTAACCACTTTGCCAGCAAAGAGTATATATATATTTTAGATAATACATTAAACATGAAAATTGTGATGATGATTTTCAAGTCAACTACCATTTTGAAATTTGAATTTCACTTCAAAATCCATAAATTTTAATATATTAATGCAAAATTTAAAAGTAAGAAAGAAATTCATTTTATGAATAAAAATGTATTGATTATATCAGACTTTCAAAATAAAAATTTGGAATTTAACCAATGTTTATTAGAATATTTAATAAATATATGCAAAAGATCTAGAAAACTGTGATTTAAAATATAAAAATTATAAGATTTTAAGCTATAATAATAATGGAAGAAAGGCTGCTACATTTAAATACTGCTTTAAAAGTACAAAATGTAACATTCTCAAAATGTAACATTCTAATATTTCTAAAAAAAATCATACTGAATATAATTTAAGTCATTAAGAGCTAACAGTTAAAATTATGCGAGTATACAAGATTTTATAAAACTGTACATAAAGATCATATGAATTTGCAGAATATAATAAACAAAAATGATAAATTTTTAAAATCAATCTTCAGTTTGTCATGGAAACAGTGAATAAGAGCTTAGTTTATTTTTATTTTCCTTTTAAGTAAACACTATTCAGAAGGGCAGAGGAACCATTTCTTTCACAATAAAAAACATTAAAAAATTATCATTATAATTATTTGAATTATTAATATATGGAAATACTGTATTACATTGTAAAAGTTAAACAATGAAAAACTATAACATTCATTCATTAGAACTCAAGCAATTTCTAAGTACTGGTATTTTATATCATTTTAAATTAAAAACTTTAATATAAATTATCAATTATTTAAATAACAATATTTTGAAATACATAAACCTTTTTTACTGAAAGACTTGAACACCTAGAAATTTTGAGTCCATTAACGACCCATCAATTTAGATTAGAATGGTCTGAGTATCAAATTGACAATTTGTTTGATAATCATCCAAGCATATTATTAATAATACAGTATCACAAACAGTAAAAGGAAAAGATGTAGAAAGTAAATATTACTTCTTCTTTGGTCACACAAAATAGTTTATTTCCTACTTTGTTTCTGCATTTGAGTGGCGTTTCATATGTCGTTTCAAGCTGCATTTGTCATTAAAACTTTTTCGACATAAAGAACATTTATAAGGTCTCTCTCCAGTATGAGTCAAAATGTGTCTTCTCACGGAAGTAGTGTATTTTGATATATAATCACAAAAAGGACATTTATGGCGCTTGCCAGTTCCCCATTTTCCAAGCTCTGAAAAAAAAAAGATACATTTTAATAAATAATTTTAAAAAACTGTGAAAGATTTTTTAACACTTCTACCAAAATGCTAATAAACAAATAAAAAATGGTTAAAATAAAATATATTAAATTTAAGATTTCAGAAGTATTAAAATTTATTAATAGCTGATCAATAAAATCAAGCAAAATAAAAAAAAATTTATACAATATCAAATATATCAAAAATTCATTTAAAATGTACAATGTTTCCTTTTAAACCAGAATCCAATAAAAATATTTTTATTATTTTTAATTTGATGCTCTGAATTTTTTACTGTAATATAAAATATTCATAATTATTTAAAAGTCAGTTCTGAATTAGAGAAAAATCCTAACTTCTAATTAATAGAGTTATCTTTCTAAAATGAAAAAAAAAATAAAAAGTGAGAGAGAAAGAGAGATAAGCTTTACAAAATGAAAAAAAAATGGGCATAAAATATATTTACAGTTATTTTTAAGGAAAATAATAATAGTCTTTATGAAAACAATCTTTTTGATATCCATTTAAAAATTGTAAACTTTACCTGAGCTTAGTTTTGTATTAAATCATAAGGATAAGAAATAAATCAGGATTATTAAAAATCTGTAGAGATAAAAATCTTATAGATTCCCCTGAAATTTTTTTAGCTTTGAATTATCTAATCAATCAGTTGACAGCATTTATTTACACTTATAAAATCATCATATTATCAATATTTCTTTTTAAGAAAATAAATATAAAATAAAGATTTATTTCTCTTCAAAATAAATTATAACAACAAAATTAGCATAAAATGTCAGTATTTATAACAAACAAGTAGAAAAAAAAACAGAACACTTTTCATCATACAGCTTTAAAAAAAAAAAAACAGCTTATATTAATAACACAATTAAGGCAATTTGATGCTTTAACAAATTTACCATCCAATGAACAGAAAACTAAATTATTAAACCTAATTATAAAATTAAGTCTACTTAAAAATATAAATAATTACATTTAGGTTATGAATAATATAAAAATAAATCTTACAGACATAACACTCTAAAATATAAACATTTTTTTTTCAATTATTATTTATTTATTTATTTTTTTACATAACTGAAACAGCACCTCAAATCACTGATTTTTAAAAAATGCATTAGCATAGATTATATATCCCGATTACAACTTTACTCCCATCATGCAGTATATTTTCATATATTCTACTAACAAAAGGAAATATTAAAAATAATATAAAGAATTAAAACAAATATTCAAACACAAATATACATATGACTTATCAAGCACATACGAAATGATTCATCTTCCTAGAAAAAACCAGCAATGCATAAAAACATGGAATAATATCACAGATAACTTAACAGCATTTCCTTGTGAAATTTTTTTACTAAGCCGCAATAATAATTTGTCAACCAAGATTTTAAAAAATGTGTTAATTTTTTTTTAAATAAAAAAGTACAGATTGAATAACAGTGTAAAATTATTAGAGAAAAGAAAACAATATATTCAAAATTAATTAATATATTAAAAACATTTTATTTTAAACAAATACATTCTACTTTTTTAAATAACACATATATAATAAGATACTGTCCGTGACAATTTAAATTATATTTTTATGAAATTTCCCTTTCTTTCAGAAAAAAAAACCCATATTAGTAGCAATTAACGGCATTATTTTTTTAAAAAAACACACGAATAAAAATCTTAAAAGCCTGCATGTCAAATTAATTTTTTCAATTACTTATGAATGTGTCATTTTATATTTTATTTATTGAACTTCTATTGCAAACTGAACAGATGTGCTATAGTATGTCATTTCATATACATGTTGGCATGTTTAATGTGTTATAAAATTTCATTTCTCATCTCAATAAAGGTGAAGAAGAATAATCGATAATGGTGCTAATAAAATTTTTCTCATGCATTTACAATTACACATAAAGAAATGTTAAAAAAAAAAGAGAGAGAGGATACATGATGCTGCAATCACACTTATAATAGTTAAACTATAAATAATACAAAAAACATTCAAAATACAGCATGCTATTTAGATAATATGATCATTTATTTTATTAATTCAATGATTCATCAGTCAAAACATTCCAACCAAGAAACTATAAATTTTGTAAATACAGTTCTTATACAAGTACCCCTAACTTTGGTACAATTTAATAACTAGGACAATTTGAATTCAAACTAACCATTTTTTTTTCTAAATATTCAATCACAAATGAATAAAATTTCAAAATGTCTGTTTAAAATAGATTCTGAAGAAGAAACATGAAATTAGATCTATAGTTAAATCTTAATGCCCTTCAGGTCATCTCTTCATAAATAGATACATCATTGATTGAGTGATACAATAAAGGGAAGTGTAAAGCTTCTGCAGGATAATTAAAAGAAAAGACATATTATTTCTGCAAAAAATTTGAAAGGTTTAATATTATAGCATCTGTAACAGCTTCAGAAAGAGAAAAAGATTTTACAGATACAATATTTGAACTACCCCATTCAAGTCATAGGAAGAAATAAACCTATTGCATAAAATGTTAATATTCAATTTTTTTCAAAAATGAATATTAACTGAAAAGTCAAATAATTTTTTAAATGATAGAGAGGAATTATTATCCTTTTCAATCATGTTTTTATCAGTCTGAAAAAAAAAGCTAAACATTAAAAATTATATTAAAAAATAAATAATTTGTTAAAAGATAAAGAAAATTAAATATTGTTTTTAAATATAAAAAAACATAAGCAAAATTTTTAAATTAAGTACAAAAAAAAAGAATTTTTAAATATAAAAACAAAAGCTAGTTGATTAATAGAATTTTGTATATCACAAAATCAAAACAATTTATTTTAAAACACATTAATACAGTCAAGACAATAATAATGAAAGGACTTAAACTGCTTACAATCTGAAATGTACAAAAACAATTAAATGGAAAATTTTCTGCATAAAAAAAATTTATACTGATTTTAAACTAAAATTTGAAATAACAGTGTTCTTTTTTACAGAATCAGAATAAAAATAATAAATTACTCTAAAAATGAATCTATTGTACAAAATTTAAAAAAAAAAAAACTGTCTTAACTGCCTTTACAGAATGCTTTATAATTTCAAAGGGAAAAAATTTTAAGTAATGAAATTTTAAATTTTTTTTATAAAAAGGTCTGTTTAGAAAAATAATTTTTAAAAGCATTTTAATTATTTAAGATAGTTTCACATCTAAGAGACATAATGCATTTCACATAAACTATCTGAAAGAATGGCAAAATCCTTAAGAAATATTTTTGGGCGATTTTATAAAAAACAAAATACATTTAGGCAATACACAAATGAAGTGGTTTCAATAGTTAAAAGATGTTGTTTTGATACCATTAAACAAACTTTCTATATATAATTAGTCTAGCCAAAAGGTAGATATCTAATGAAAAAGTAAAAACATGAAAAGATTAATTTTTGTAATATGTTACAAAATGCAATAAAAGAAAAAGATTGTTAGAAATAATGTAACATATAAAATGTATCTAACATGGAGTGAAAGCGTTGATTTTAACTAAATTATGCTCCTTATCATAATAAAAAAATACTGTATCAAATTAAATGAATGCTGTACAAAAGTTGGAATGAAAAATGATAAATACAATCTATCCTAATTTCTCAATGATTGCATGTTCAAGTGAAATTAAAGTGTCTTTTCACATCAATGTTACTAGCACATCATTACTTGCCTAACCATATTGCTTTTATAATTGAAATTAGAAAACAAAAGCAAGCAGAATTGCAAATAAAATATTAGAAGAAATCCTCAATGTTGAGTAAGCATATGATTTCTTAAGGTATGTTTATGAGCAAAACTTTTCCTACATACAGAACAGGAAAAAGAACGTTCTCCAGTATGAGTCCGCAAATGTGTTTTCCAGTTCCCTTTTTGAATGAAATCTTTACCACAATGAGTACAAATGTATGGTCTTTCCCCTGTATGTGTCAAAATATGCTGTCTAACATTACTGACAATACGAGAAGAATAATCACAAAAAGGACAGTGATGATAAGCTGGGAGTTTCAGCTCTTTAAAATTTTTAACATCTGTAAAAAAAAAAAAATATTAAACAATTTTTAAGATCATAAGTCATTACAAAAAGAAATAAAAATGAAAAATGGAACAAACATACAGAAATAATACTTTAGAAAAACATATTTCGAATTCAACTACCAGAACTTTAGATGGTACACAATGAGAGGAAATTTTAAAATCATGTTAGGGTAGTTAATTATTAAATATAGCATCCAATAATCTATATAAGGTAACCAGTCTTTCTTCTTTATTGTTTAAAATAAATTCAGCCATTAAAAAACTTTAAATAAAATATCATAATAAACAATTGAAAAAATAGTCACCTTTTGGAATAAAATTCTTAAAATTTAAGAAAATCTCTTGTGTAATTTAAAATAATTTATACATTTTTAAATTAGTAAAATAAAAAAAATGAAAATGTCTTTTTCTTTTTAAACTATTGTTGATTTTTTTAAATAGAAATTTCAGAACTAAAGGAAAAAAGTGAGAAACTGCTAAAACATAAATTCATGTGATGGATATATTTTTATTAATCATTATCTTCTTAAACATAGAATTATCAATATATTATAAAAGTAACTATTTAAATTGTTCTCAAAATCAAAAATAGTAAACATAGTGCATGTTGCGAACTATGTTTGTAAATGTAGCACCAAATGTCTTTTCAGAATACTTTTGAGCTTGAATCTTTTTCCACAAATGGAACATTTGTGAGATCTGTCGTCAGAATGCCTTATCATGTGATTGTTTAATGTTGCTTTTTGACCAAAGGCCTTTCCACAAACCCAACAAATAAAAGGACGTACACAAGTGTGTGTGGCAATGTGATTTCTCATATTAGTCGCAAATGGTGATGAATAATTACAAAATCTGCAAGAATAAAATTTGGAATTTTTAGTTCTGTATGTAGAATAATGTTTGGAATCTGCAAGAAAGCAAAAAAATATGCATAATTGTAATAACAATAATTTTAAAAAATAGAATAAGTATAATATTTTTTACTTCTATGCAGTTTTCAAACACAATTAACAAATATCTATCTCCACTCACATTATTGTTTTTACATATGTTCTAACTACATAAACCAAAATTAAGAATGATTAAATGTAAAGTAAAAGGAATGAAATTCCAAATTGTTTAGAATTAAATAGATAGTTTTTCTTCCAGGAGCGTTTACATAATAGAATGCAAATTTACAAGTATAACTTCTTAATGAAGTTAAAATATGACATTTCAAATTATATTTGTCCACATTATGATGAAATAAAGGAAAGTCCTTCAAATAATTTATTATTCCCTATTTCACACCTAATATTACTTTCTGAAACAAAAAAAGAAACATATATCATTTGTCAACATATAATAAGTAACATTAACATTATATTTCAAAAAATGCATACATCAATACAGAAACATTAGAAAGATTTGTTTCAATTGCAAATCTTAAAAGGGAGTTGCAAGAAAATCCTGGTATAGATGTTTAAGGTATCATAACAATGATCCTTAATCACCAACCTTCAGTAACCAGCAACAACACTGTTAATTTTAAATGTTGTCATTCCATTTCTTATATAAGTGAATTAATTAGTTTAATTAACTTTATTAAAATTTATGTCTGTCTGCCTTACCTTTTCTCATAAATAAGGTTGTGTCTTAATATTTTATATCAGTCACTTAGCTCTGTTCAAAATAAATGAACTTACAGTAACTGTCTTTTTAAAAAATTCCAATTTGAAACAAGTTTAAATAAGCTACAGTGACTCATTTTACCTGAATTTATAATGGAACAAGCTCTGTTTATACTCACCATAAAATGCATTATTAACCGCTTAACTGTTTTACCTGAGTCCCATACATTAATCGATTTATCGAATTTTGATAATTGTAAGAAAAAAATAAGCTATTCATAATGATTATAATTCAATATTAAAATTGCTTTGAATGCATAGATAAGTCAAGTAATTCAATGGGTTTCCATTTGAATCAAAATAAGAAAATATTTACAAAATAGAAGGTGTCATCTTATTAGATAGTAAAGAAACTAAAACAGTTAAATGGTTAATGAATCAAAAACACAATTATTAGAGTTAAACATAAATATACTGGCTTCATACACTACACCAATTTTATATAAAAATAATGTAAATTTTATAATATATATATATATATATATATATATGGGTCAATTTTACATTTCATCTAAAAAAAATTTATATACAAAAAAATAAGTAGGAAACAATAAAATTTCATTGATAAAAAAAGATTTCAAATTCAAAACAAGCACTTCAGTTGAGTTGACTCAAAAGATAATAAAAAAAAATTTAATTAAAAAATTGCAATTGCAATTGCAAAAAAAAAAAAAAAAAAAAAATTCTAAGTCTACTTTTAAACTTAGATTCCTCATCTTGGTTATAAGATATGGACATTCAAAAAGTGGATATTGTTATATGATTAGTAACAAATTGCAGATGAATATATTTGAAACAAATTTTTATATATATTTTTAACAGTTAAAGCACAGACTTCATAATAGTGTGTCTTATTATGCTATCAGCAGCTAAGGTTTAAGCATGCCATCATACTAAGAAGTTTAATTTCAAAAAAATATTTTTGTTATACAAAATCTTATTTTACTATAGAAAATTAAATCAATTAATTTATCTCAGAGATAATTTCTGAATATAGTAGGTTTTTTAATGTGCAAAAAAAAAAAAAAAAATTCCAATTAGCATAGACAATCTTCCGTACAAAGCGATATCATCATCTTATCTTTCACATATATACTTTAATTTTTTTTATATATATATGTTTCATGAATACATAAAACACTTTTTAAAGCATTAAAAAATATTGTAAATCATAAACCATCTAAAAGAAATCACTTTGACTTCTTAAAAAGTAGATTCATATAAAAATACCTAAATCTCTATGTTAAATGAGTTCTTCATATAAATAATTTAACCTAAAAGAGAAAAGCAAAATAATGCGTGAAGGGAGTAGAAAATAAAACCAACATTCAAATGCAACATGAACAGAAAAAAAATTCTTTTCCAGCTAAAGAATTTTTTGATGAAAAAATTCTCACAAATATTAACCCACATTTTTTTTTAATTATTATAAAAAATTAATCACAAAAAAATATCAATATCTTTAGACTTAGGGAAGGTAAAAAACAGATTTCAATTATTACCAATTAGTTTTGTGTTTATAACAAGACTTGATATAATAAGTTTTCCAAATAAAGAGTAATCAAAAATAAGGCATATTTGAAATAGGAAGAGTTTTAAAAAACTACCCATTGTTATAGAGTTAAAGAATGATTCACCATGATAATGTTCATGATATTTTACATTTGTATATGATATTTTTTTCAATAAATATCTAAAAGACACAAATAAGTTATGTATAAAATAAGTATTCAATTGCATATTTAGGACTATTTGTAAACATACAATTAAACATCAGTAATGAACAAAGAGAATGATGAATTAGATTATTTCAGACATGATTCATATCCCTTTAGAAAAGTTTATAAAATAATTTTTTTGTGCTATCAATTAAAAGAAAATATGTAGCACATTTTATACAAAATGTATTTTTTTTAAAAATATAATAAAAAAAGCATTAATCTTTTTTATGCAAGTGCCTTTATTTAGATTTTAAATCCACAATATTATATATGACCATCAGCAAAACTTGATTACAGAATACACATTTGGGGGGTAAGAGTTATTTCTATATCACTCATGAACATTTAAACAAAAATTGCATCACAAATAAATAACAATAAGCAAAAGGATATAATATTTTTCTTACTATGATAAAAATGCTAAAAAAATTCAAATAATAATTTTTGCTGTAGAATTTTTCAATCTACAGCTTTCATAAAATAATTTTATGTTTTCCATGTAGTTCTATAGATAAATAAAAAATAACTTTCAATAAATTACTATAAAATATGCAAAAAACCCAATTTTTTTTTAAATTCAAATTACAGTGAAAAATCTCAATTCAATATGATTTTGCATGAATATACTTTGGTTATGAAATTGTTTCTCATGTGCATCTCAAAGGAAAATCCATCATACTGTGAAATTTCTAATTAACTGCAATCACCAACAGTCATCAAATTGAGATTTATTCATCTTTATTTAAACATCCTCTAACACCTTTCAGTCAATTCCCCAGATAAACTTTTGATTTGAAAGCATTTGGCATTCAGAAGGATACCGAATGATTTCATGTTATATTTAAAGAAGCATACCAATTAAATCAGTCAAAACCTCAACTGCTCAAAATAGGTAAAGTCTATGTGATTCAGTTCTAAAAGAAATTTTAGAAAAAGATTTATAATATGTTTTAAATAATATGAAACTCAGATGTCTAATTAAAACAAATACAAATTAAAGAGTATCTTCAACATTCTCTGTCAACTTAAAAAATATTTACTTATAGAAAAATCTAACAATTCTTATGCAAACTCAAACACATGTACAGATGCTACTGACACTTAACGAAAAATAATAAATTATTTCAAGTGACAAATCTTGTGAGATTTTAAATTTATTTTCTGGTTAAAACCTTTACCACATTTAGAACAAATGAAAGGTCGTGTATCAGTATGAATTATCATATGAGTAGTGAGATTACTCTTCTGGTTGAACCTTTTGCCACAGTAAGAACATTTAAAAGGTTTTTCTCCAGTGTGAATCAAAATATGATTTTTAACAGAAGTATAGTATCTTGATGAAAATACACAATGAGGACAAGAATAATACTTGACATTTCCTTGCCCATCATCGGAAATAAATGATGTTTCTGAAAATAGAACATATAAACTGATTATCAACTTAGAAAAAAATATAACTTTAAATAAAACTTGACCAAAAAAAAGTGTTATAAGAAATATCAAAATGCCAATTTCTTTACATAAAAAAGAATTTTTTTTATAAAAATACAAATTTTCCCATAAGTTGAAGTATTATTAAATATGTGTCCAAAGTTAAAACCTAGGTATTAAAAGATTTTTTTTTCAAGTGCAGCCTCAGTTTGCCGTAAATATTGAATTTACTGATTTCAATATAAATATCATATGTAAGATTTTTAGGAAACAACAATTCCAAGGGCAGTGTACGCAACAACAGACTCTCCCAAGTGGGAAAAAGAAATAATAAATAATATTAAATAATTTTAAAAAATAAAAGAAGATTCCCCCCCCCCATATCAGCAAAAAATATATATATATTAGTTAATATATATAATTGAAAAACAAATATATTTAGAAATAAAAATAATAACTGATAAAACATTAGCAAAATTTTTACTGAAATTGTAGGAAAAAATATTTTAAAAAATCCATATCTCAATTTTGAGTTTCAATAAAGAACGATTCTAAGGAATAAATACACGTCTTCAAAACTTGAATTCTTAAATTAAGGATTATAATAAGAAATGAAATTATGTGGCAAAATTTTAAAATTTATTATACATATATACATATGGTGGTGAATATTGTTTAAAGCATTTGTCTGCCCTGTTTCAGATCTCTAATAAAGAATATGTGTGTGCATGCAATGAATTATTTTTATCAACTAGAAGCAAAAAAATTCATAATCTATTAATAAAAAGACATTCTTCATTGACCTTTGGGTAAGAGGTCGATGTGGGAAGTTAAAAATAGATAATTACAGATTTCTGCTCTATTAAATGCATATCAAATACACTAAAGCCTTCTGGCAATATAAATTCATATTAACTTCTTTTGATTATGAAATTTTTTCATCTAAAGATCAAAGTAATTTCAACTCCTTTCTCTTTCTTCCTGTTTTACTTAGTTGAATAAAGATACCATGAATGGGTGCAAGATGGGTGTAAAGAAAAAAAATTAATAACTATAATTTTATGCAATGATACAATGAGATCACTTCTTTCCAGTACAGCTTTCAATTTTACTTCATAAAATTTAGATTTGAAACTTGAAGCTGTTCCTTTAATTTTTTTTATAGGTTGTATAGATAGCACCAACAAATATTTTAACTTTTCTAAAAAGCTGGTACAATTATTGTATCAGTAAATAAGCAGGATTCAGGTGAATTGTATAAAATTTCATCAAACTTAAAATTTAATGTAGCTATCTGAGGAATAATTTGGTGAAGTTTTGACAACAATAGTCAATTAATGATTATAATTATTGTGATATCAAACAAATATAGTGGATTTCATGTCTCTTTAGAACAATTCTGTCTCTATTATTTCATTCAGTTCCTCAGGTCTGATGAGTAGTTGGGTTGCAAATCAGGAAAAACAAGAATAATAAATTCAGAGACAATTGCTGAAAATTGCAGTTCTTTTAACTTCAAAAAGAATAGCAAACATTTTCCACATTCTATGTCAAACTCCCTAAAAGTTAAAAGTTTGTGACTTATTTTCATTTTTCTGTTTTAAAGGTTAAGATGAACCATTTGAGTATGCATTGAGATTGAAAAAGCATACTTCATGACAGTATTTCTAATATTACTTGTTTTTAAAATGACAAAGAATACAGTAATCAGAGACACCTGTAAAGTCTTGAAAATGACAGTAATTCACACAATATATAACATCTGCTTAATGCAAAAATATTTGAAATCTTTCAAAGTTAGTTAAGCTTTAGTTTTCTTTCAAAAAATACATAATGAAGCAAATAAGTAAAAATAATAAAAACTCAAAAAATTACATGCAAAGAGAATCTAAAACAGATTTTAATTACCCAGAAACTATTACCACGCTATAATGCTGAGAGATTTGTACAGGAAAAGATATTTGGTTCTTTCACTTATATAATAAAACTTTTACTGAACAAAACATTGTTGTTACAATTATTTCATACATATCAGATATAGAAACCTTAAATAAAAGATTACAAACATTTAATATGCCATAGAAAAGTCAGAGTTCCAATATGTGCAATTGCCTTTATTTTTTATTTTTTTTTACTATGAAAGTAATAATAATAAAGATTCTTGCAAAAATTTCTCTCCCTTTTTTTTTTAGCATATTTATAACAATTTCTGATTATGCATATATTTTTAAAAAAAAACACTTTCATTAAAAATGTTCAATGCAAATGGCAGCCACAGACATCTTTCACACTGGAGCTTAATCCTCTAATTTCGAGAAACATAGAATCACAGATCACATTTTCCACAATTTGACATGCTGCATCATTAGCATATAAATAATGATTACTAAATAAATTGTGATTTTAATAAAAAGCAGCAGGACAATTCCCAAACATTTTCAATATGTTGAAATTTAATAACAATGTTCATCATATATATAAAACACTTAATATTTGATAAATATGATTATATAAAGAAACAGTTACAAAAGGTTTGCAAAAAATAGTTACATCAAATGTAACTATTTTTTTAAGTAAGAATTAAAGAAAGAAACTAACAAAAATAAATTATTCTATTTGAAACAATATATTTTCTTTTTGGAAGAGACTTTTATAAACAATAATTACATGCTATCAAGACTTGAAAATGTGTATTTAATGTACAGCATATTTTCTTAAGGAAAGAGGATGTCACAAAAATAAAAAGAAATACTATTTTCAGATAAGTGCCTTTATATAGATCTTAAATACACAACATTTTTACAAATGCAATAGCAAAATTCATGAAAAAAATGTCTTTCTTTAAAACTCCTCAAAAAAATTATCGATATAGATGTATATCAATATGGATGCATCCTTTATGATGCATCCATATTTAGATAAAATTCACTGTATGAGTAATTACATTGTATGTATTATTTTGTTTTAATGAGAAAAAAATTTAAAATAATAACCTATCAAAAAGAATTATTTTACTTAGCATTACAAATAAATATATGAAAATAATAACATTTTCTGTTTTAAAAAAGTATAAACAATGACAAATCAAATTTTTTTTTAAATTAAATTTTAGACAATTAAGGTCATTACAAATTTAGGCACACAAGAACTTCACTGATAAAACTTCTTTTTGTATCGCTTATATTGAACAGATACTTCTGAAAAGACATCACTTGTGAAATATCACATCAAATGCTGGCAACAATTGAACAATAATTTATCCATCTGTCAGCTTATATCTAATGTGCATCTAATATATATGAGAATACCTTCTGTGTGCGTCTATTAAAGAAGTTCCCAGCTTGTAAAGTTTATCTGAATATAAGATATATTTGAAGGGGAATCACCACATATTACAGAAAAAATGGCAATATTTTAAAAGAAGGGAAATATGATAATACTTTGAATAAAATGTCAATTAAATCAAATAAATGCACACCTAGTAAAAATAGGAAAAGTAATAAATTTATTCTGGATAGAATTTGCAAAAGATTTCAGTTTATATTCCAATACATTATTAATATAATTTGAAATGGCAAAGTGAATTAAACTGAAATTTTAAAAAAAGTTTCTGCTTTGCTCCAAGATGCCATTTACAAAGCATTCTATTGTATAAGAACATCACAGCCATGTTGTACAAGTATTTTTGTGCATGCTATGATCTCTCTGGTTAAGACAGTATCATTTTGATATATGTTTCTTCAAGTGAACGAAATTGTGTTATCTCAAATCTGCTTTCTATTTAAAATTCTGAGTAAATGAAAAGTCATTCATTTGTGTGAATCCTCATATGAGTTGTAACATTATACGAGTACTTCTGACTGAACCTTAAAGAAATGTTTATAGAATGAATCACAACATGATTTTTAATAGAAGCACAATCTCTCAATAAATAATCACAAAGAGAAAACAATTAATTAATGAAAGATCTTTGCTCATCATTAGAATGGCAATAATGATGATTTACATATACTTTGGGAAAACCAAATATATAAACTGATTACCTAAAGTACAGGAAAAAAGAATAAATCCAACAACTTTATATAAAGCAAATAAAAATTTGTCAAAAAAATTTTGAAGCATAAATTCTTTTTTTCATAAAAAAAAATCAATTTTTAGATTTAAAAAAATCAACAAATTATAAATAAACTAGAAGTTTACCAACAACACAAAGAATAACAATATTTCATAGAACATTATACGAGCACCTTTTCATATACAATCTGAAATTAAAACTAATATTGCATATTATTTCATCAATTAATGTGAAAATAAAATAATAAGAATGTTTAAGTAACTGCAATTGGATTTCAAGTTTGTAATCAATATTCAACTCACTTAAAATAATAAAAATACTTTATTATGATAAGATATAAAGTCTTAAACTTATTTTAAGTGAGTATTCTACTTCTCTCAGAAAACATCCTCCAGAAAGTCATTAAACAAGATTTTATATAACTTTTCACAAGAAAGCATTGCTACTAACAAGGCTGGTGAAAAGATATTTTTCAAAAAAAATTTATAAAAATATTATAAAATGTATTTCATATTTATAATTTAACAAAAATAAAGCAGGATATATATATATATATATATATATATTACATTTCAAAAATATTAAATTAGAATTTATAATTTCATGAAAAAAATTGAGCTATAAAAATATAATTCTTTTTTTTTTTTTTTTCTTTCCCTAAAGCAAATTCTAAAATACTCCCATTTAAATTGAATCATACTGCATAAAAATATGTTGAAAACAAATAATAATAATAATAATTCATTTAAAATAATGCAATGTAACACAGTTTTAAACAGTTATAATGTCACAACCATTATATATAAAGAATTTAAGATTAGAAAAAATATAAATGTTTGCAATGTACTAAAATTTCAAAATGCAGAATTTGCTAATTATGCAGAAACCAACATAAAATTCAGAGATCTATGGTAAAATTTAAAGAATTATAGATAATCACAAATACACAAAAACTTATAAAAGTCAGATACATAAAAAAATTTATAAAAGTCCATTATCAAATAAAACTAATAATCTCAATGCATCTTTATTACCAACAGTTTTCATTATAAATCAATACATTACTAACCATAACAAGAATTACAAAAAACATAAAATAAGTGCATGTAAACTTTTAAAATACAACAGTTTTAATTCAAAGCAAAATATGCATGAAAGAAATTTTTTTTAATTGTTTCTAAATTTTAATCTCATATACTTACTACAAAAGTAATATAAAGAATACAAAATGGAATCTGATAAAGAACGTTTTAAAAAATCACTTCTAAACATACCATTTTAAAATAATGTTGAAACAGAATTCATTTCCCTGAAATAAAGTATCAAAAAATGTGTTCTAAATTGGAATATGCAATAAAAAAAAATCTGATTTTTCATGATACTCACTATTAAAGTAATTCTTTCTGCAAAATGCAAGAAAATAGAAAAAAAATAAAGGCAGGGGACAGAAATAAAACAACTGATTAGAAAAACTTAACATGCTCAAATATACTGTTCAAAAATTATAAAAACATAAAAATTCACCAGCATTTATATATCCAATAGTGATTAGTAAAGCATTAAACTATTTATATTTAATATATTTACAAGTAAATGCAAATTCAAACTTCTCAAAATAAAAATTACATAAAAATAAATAAAATTAAAAATTAAAAAAATAAGGTATTGAAATATAAATAAATAAGAATACACTATGATCTTAAATGCAAACAAATTAGATTGTAATACTCGCAAATAACATGTGTGAAATAAAAAAAAAAAAAAAGAAAATTTATTTTCTTTGTTAAATACATAATATGTTTCCTAAAATTCATAGAAGCGAAAATTAAGAATATCACTTTTCATTAAATATTGCCCCTGCCCATAAATTTGAATAAAGATGTTATGAAAATTAATAAACATATTGTATTTTTACAAATTCTCAAATAAATAAAAAAATTTAAATATATGCAAGAAATTTTAAATTCAAAAACACTAATAAGTAAAATAAAATTTAAAAAACTATACTGCAGGGTATCGTCATAAAATATTAATTTTAACAAAATTATTTTTATTCTTCCATATGATTTAACACTAATAAAAAGTAAAGACTTTAATGGCATTCAATATTGACAATTCACTTAATTATTTGATGAAAATGGTAATTATGTTTTCAGCCTGAATATATACAAGGGAGATTTCCACCGATTCATAACCTATAAAATACAGATTTCACCAAGTTTTCTGTAAACAGGGCTCTAATTTTTTTAAATATATGTATGTAATCTTTCTGGGCATATTAAATTGCATAGACTAAATTCTTAATATATAATGTCTGCAAGAGACAATACTTTTTGTCTAATAAAAAATTACCTCCAAATATAAAATCTAATGCAGCCATTGCCTTAGAAAACAGAAATTACTTCTTTTTCACAGATGACATTCAAAGGTTCAATCAGCAGTGACATATTTAGCAAAACAGACACAAAAAAATGAAACCTTTTATTGCATTCCTCTATGTGAAACATAAAAATTTTCAATAACAGTTGATAATATGCAAATTTTATATCCTGTTGCATATAAATTGAATTAAATTGATTTCATTTAATAACTAATTTTAAAAGTAAAGAAGAACAGTAATCAGTCAAAATAATTTTAAAGAACAAAGTAGTAATAAAAACATATAATATAGGCCCCAAATAAGGTTCCTAAAAACAAAATCTTAAATTAAAGAAAACCTTAATTTAAACTGTTTTATTTTTACTATAGGAAGAAGGGTATTTGAAACATTTACTTAAAAAAGAATTAAATATGGAATTAGTATATTTAATAAGGTATAAATTAAGAGACTATAATGAACAATTTAAATCTGCTTCAGGTTTTTCAAAGATTTGCCAAATCCTTTCATTATCTTTATCAAGTAAATAGACACATCAAATATGAAACTGTTTTCCTTTTTAATTTCAAATAAAGAAAGCTTGAATATATATATTCTTTAAGTAAATAGATATCATTTTTGAAAATGATGAAACATGTGCATTTTTAGGACATCTTTTCTTTTAAATTTACTGTTACAAAGATCACATTTATGAGGACGTTCTCCAGTATGATCATACATGTGAGATATCAAATAGATTTTTTGATTGAAACCTTTACTACATACAGAGCACTTAAATGGGTGTTCACCTGTATGTGTCAAAATGTGACGCTTCACATTAGTCAACACTGGAGACAAATAATCACAATATGGACATTTATGAAGCTTTGCAGTTCCTCCGAAACAAAAGAAATGATCTTTTATATCTGAAAGAAAAAAATATGAGTTAATTTTAAATATATAAATCCAACAAAAGTATTTCAATTGTCTACAATCCAAGTAAAAAAAAAAACTACACCAAAAATAATAACTTCCTGATGAAACATACTTTAAAGCAAATTCAATGAGTTTAATATACTTAAGATATAATCAAATCCCACAAACTCTGATGTTTCATGCATACTGCAAAAACACTAACAGTTATAACCATGATTTCTTAACATTATATATAAAATAATGGTTATAATATATGTATTCATTATCTTGCAATTTCAAAAACTGTTATTTATTTCAATAGGTTTTATTTATAGCATAAGTACAAAACTTGAAGGACAGATTAAAACAAAAATGACAATATTATATCACTTAAACAAATGAAAAATCCTTTTTAATAGTAAAAAGAATTCATTGTTGTATTGTAAATAAGATTTCACAAAATACAGATTTTACAGTATGGTACAAGAAAATAACCTAAACTGTCTTCTCAAAGCCTATTACTGTAATTATTATAAGCAGCGAAAAAAAAATTGTTTTTGATTCACTCTACATTAGATGAATTTATAAAGCTGACTGAAAATTTTACTAAGAAAAATCATACACAAAATTTTAAATATTACCTATTTAAATAAAAAGAATATATGCACATTGCATTTTGTACAATAATTTGCTAAACAAATCTTTAATTATAATCACAAATAATCAATTTAAAAAACTTTGGTTTCTTTTCAATACTGTAAGCCATTTAAATATTTCACATAGAATTTAAATTAGAGCTTTTATTTTATCAGTCATATGTTATAGTAGATTATTCATCTAACCATAAATGCTTACAGTAAATGTATAAAAATAAAATTAATAGAAAAACACAAAAAAATTAAACATTTCAGAATTGAACAGTGACTGAATTTTATATTAAAAAAATCCTTAAAAAAGGACATTTTATTATTAATATTCATGAACAACAAAAACATTATCTAAAAAAACACTATTCCTAAAAATATTTAATAATTAAATATCTTAAAACACTTTGCTTAGAATAGCATTCTAAAAGCTTTGTACGTAGGGTATGCTACTCAATTCCCATTCAATAATTCAGAAGTTTTAAGGAATAAGAATGAATTCTTTCAAACTGTTAATTCAAAATGAATTCTTTCAAAATGAATTTGCTCATATTCAGCATTTCTATTTGCAACTTCAGAATGATTTTTGAAAAGATATTCTGTTCGTCAAAATTTTTCTAAAATATTGAGATTAACATCAACTTTTTTACCATTGGGATAACAAAAATTAAAAATGGTTGCCAATTTATACAGATGTGAAAATACAAAAGAAATCAATGAAACATTTAAATATGGAAAAATAAATTACCTTTATATAAAATCTTGTGTATAAAAAGACAACTGACTTTATTTAGATTACACTTCCTTTGGACATCTGATCTTTAAACCTTCATGAAATCAACTCATTACTTTTAAGTTTCTCCAATCAGAAAAAAAAATGCACCTACGTTCACTGATTATTAAATTCATTAAATTTTAATTAGATTTTCAAATCATGTTACCTTTTTTCATTAAAAAATATTTATTAAAAAAATAGAATCATGGTACTAAATTAAGCAAAAAAAAATCACAAAAAAAGTTTTAAAAAAATATACAAACTAAGCAAGCCTTTTTATAAATCCTCAGAAAATTAAATAAAAAGCACTGCAAGGTGAATATTGATTCCAGATAAATTTCTTACACAAGAAAGAAAGAAATAATATTCTAAAGTGAACTCAGAAAAATAAAAATAAGATTTTTGTGAAAAAAGAATATTTTAAGTGGAAAAACTTACTTATTTTAGAAATTAAGTTTCCATGTGCACAGTTTTTTTATGAACATTACAAACATTTTTTGTTTTGAATTTTTTAAAGCAAACTTCACACTGGTAGAGACGTTCTTCGGAATGAGTTGCCATATGTACAGTTAAACTGTGTTTGTATGCAAAACTTTTCCTACATATACTGCAGACAAAATGGCGCTCACCACTATGTATCAACATATGTCTTTTTATATCATGTGATCTTTTTGAAGTATAATCACAAGTAGGACAATTATAAATCTTTACAGATGTTGTACCACAAATAGTGTAATACACCACATCTATAAAAAAGGAATGAAATATTATATATTGTGCCCTGAAATTAGAAAAAAAAAAGTTTTAAATTTCATAAAAAGTAGAACTACAATACACATGAGAAAATTAATTCTTAAACTATTTTAAAAAATTAAGAACTGCATATAAAGTTTCAAAATCATGAAACACTAATACATCATTAGTAGAGTTCTACATTATTATTAAAAGGATAAAATAAGTTAATGAGATGTTTGCATATTTGTTCAAGTATCAACTGTCTAGGATAAAAATAGAAAATGATTCAAAATTCACCAATTATTTTTACTTGTATGCTAAACTGAAATCATTTCCTTCATTAAAGCATTGGAATATATTATTATTAAATCTTGTTCCTCACATATCATAATTTTTATATATGTTTATAGCATGAAAATGAACTGATAAATTCTGTTTTGCATCAATCCAGCAAACTCACAGTTCCTATAAAATCTAGATATCTAAATTCTACATATTTAGTTCATGCAGTTCTCGTTCACATCAAATGTCACTTGAAGCAGCGCAACTTACTTATATCTCCTATACTTTTTTTTTGTAAGCAAGCCATAATAAAGCTGGCATTAAAAAAAAAAACATTTTTTACAAAAATGAATATGCACTGTTTATTTTACAAAGCAAGATTTAAAAATGAAATTCAATTCAAGTACTCACTTAAAAGAATTGCATAAAAATTAATAAAATAATGAGAAGTATACATATCTACACTGATAATAATCAATGGACTACCAAGTTAAGTACAAACAAAACAAATTCTCATAAACAATTATTTTTTTACAAACAAAGCAACAATTCGTCATTAATAATTTTTTTAAGTTGGAATTTCTGACTGAAGAATCTCACACATATAAATATTATATATTTGCAACCTTGATAAGTTCCAAAAATGGCAATTTATTAGTATACTAAAAATAACTTGCATATGCACATAATTACCACAAATATTCACACTCTGTTATCTAAATAGATACCAATTGTAAATTTAAGTTAATCTATTATCTAACATCTTTCTAAGCACCATGAACCAATAAAATATGATAAATGCCCATTTAATATTGAATTATCGAAATTATTTCCAAGAAAATTCAACTATAATCGACTACGTAGATTGAAAGAAAAATATGCTTTTAGCATATTAAAGCATCAATTTGTTTTAAATATATCATATAAGCCTTAAAATTGATCTTTAAACCCTAATTTTTCTTACAGTTATCTAATACATTAATAAATCGAAGGGTCACTATTTTTTTCTGACACATTAAAAATTCTCTTAGTGAACAAATACATGTTAATTTTTTTAACTAATCATGTTAGATGATAAAAGAGTAATGTTCATATATTAAGATAAAAAAATCATTTTTTAATTGTATGGTTTTATTTATTATAGCACAAAATTTAATAATTAATTAAATTAAAATGTCAAAATAAAAAATTGATTTTTTTAATTATATTCTTCCCATTCCTAACAATTTTCACTACATATAACACAAAAATCCATAAATTAAATCTTTTTGTTCTCTCTCTTTCATGTTTTTGTAGAAATCAGTACAACGGAAAATAAAATTATGTTATAACATAAATGATAAAATCTTATATCATAGTTATGTTAAAAGTAGCACAATTACAATTTTTATTACTTGGACAAGCTTGAATAATATTATGAAATAAAGCTAGATAAAAACCATAAAGCATCAGTCAAAATTAAGTAATTTTAGCCTAAAATTAAAAATTTATATTATTTCCTTAATTAAACATTTAAAAAATAAGTCATTAGTTTAATTCAACCACATATGAAAAATAAATTTTCAATCAACAATTCAGTTTTCGTTACTTTAAAAAAAAATTACATCCTTATTGCTATTACATTCTTTTGCAGAAACCATGACATTTTATAAAACTTCAAAATTTGAACTTTTAAGGAACTTGATATTTTCATCCTACAAAATTTTGTATGGAAATAATTATGACATATATTTTGAAATATGTTTATAACACTTAATTTTTTTTAATTCAAAGCAAGATTACTATTTTAATCGGTATTGATTGAGTAGAAGCAGAATATAGCAAGGTTTCATTCAGAAAAAGAAATTTTTAAAGCAAAGAAAATTGCAATTTTTTTTATTTAAAAGTTAATTTTAAATATTTTGAAATTATAATAAATTAATTAAAAAACCATTATAAAACGGAAAAAAAAAACATTTTGCTTCATTATAAAAGCTCTGCTAAAAATATGCCTTTGATATTTTTAAAGAATGAGTATTTTGCTACAGAAATGAGAAATAAAACTACTGCATGTTAAAACAAAACTATTTATGTAAATCAAATTAATAGCACAGTTTGCAATTAATATTTTCAACATTTTTAGAATATGCTAATTTAAACATTAAGTAAATAAAACATTCATTTTATAAACTAAATCTTGATTTGTATTTTTTACAGCAATTAATTTTAATTGCAATATTTATTAATATTTAAAACTAATTTTATTTTTTTATTCCTACATGAGCAGTCAACCACACAGACCTCAAAAATATCTCTAAATTTAAAATCTATGCCACACTCAGAATAAATTAGTGTTCATGATTTAACATGTGATTATTTACACGTTTTTTTAGAAATTTATGTTACAAACCAGATATGTGAATATATTAATATGAGATTTCTCAAAATGAGTGCATATATGCCTAAAATTATAGGTTTTCTTATAACAGCAACAGTACCTACAAAAAATATCTTTATTATTAACTTAAAAGTAGTAATAATTTTATTAGGAATACATATAAGCATATCGAGTCTTCATTTGATTTCAGACTTCTTTATTTCTTTAAAGTTAAATAGAAAGTAATTAGTAAAAAAATAAAGTTAAAGTAATTTAATATACATAAGAATTATTATCTATACAACCACTATTTTCAAAAGTCAAATATATTAATAAATAGTATATCTAAATTAAAATAATATGTATCATTTGAAATTTTAATTTCATTACTAAGAAATAAGAATGTCCACTGGGCTATTTAACAAACCATTTAAAATCCAAAAATGAAAACAAATTTAATAACTAATGAAAAAGTTGATAAATAGATACAATAATACAAACATTAATTTGTTAATTATTAATAAAAAGAAATAATTATGTGTGTGTGTATCGATCAGATTAGATTGGTGATGATGTTTTTCGAGTTATTATTTTCAGTATGTTCTCTTTTACAATATAGAACTAATTTCTTTTGATAAATCCACCACCAACACAAGCAAACTATTTATGTAATTGATTATATACATCAGTTCAATGTTACATAAATAAATAAATAAATAAGAATTGTACTTTTACACTATGAAAACCCTAGATTAAAGCCACAAAATCCAAGTAACAGATTTCTTGTTGATGAAATTAGAATACACTTAAAATTTAATTTTGTAACTAGAGATATCTGTTAAAAGAAAAGTACTTGAAATAATAAAGACTAATACACATTTCTCCATAGAATATTAGATCTGGACTAATTAAAATGAGATTAACTGAAGAAAATTTTAACTCAGCTTTCATTGCACCAATTGAAAGAAACTGGACAGTGAAGAAATAGTGCAAATTCTGCAAGAAAAAATCAAAAATGTTCAGAGGGAAGCAAAAATAGTTTATTCTTTCTAATAACGAAATATTTTTTTCATTAATTTTAAATGAATAAAAAATTAGTACAAATCTGACAGTTTTAATAGCTGAATGTAAAGAAAAACTAAATTTGTTTAGACGCAACTACTGCAAAATATGCAATATTGCTACAAAGGATAAAATGATTTATTTATTAATTTTTACATTTTTAAAGTAGACATATTTTTGTTGTTATTGTTAGTTATGTCACCTAGTACTGAATACGGAACATATATAAAAATATAAAATATCCAATAAAAAAAAGGAAATTATAGGGATTTTGATAGTATGTAATTTTCATTTATGTAATCTTTTTTTTTTTTTTTCAATTTAAAACAATTTATAATTTCAAAATTTTACATAATATCCAAGAATTTTAAATCAATGAAACTTATAAAATAAGATTCCCATATTTGAAATGGTCTGATGACCCATCAAGTTTTAAACATTATAAGACTGCAAAATTTTTAAAATATTAAATATATATTTACTCTAAAACAAATTCAAGTTTTAAAAAAACATTAAGAATATTTTAATTCAAATCTACTGAAATTAATTATACAATATGAGAATTGGGCATATTAAAGAAATAATTGCTGTTTTGGCTTTTTCTTATAACTGCAGTATACACAGTAGAATGGAAATACTCCCAAAGTGTGTTAGCATATGACAAGAACAATTGCCTTTTTCATTGAAAGTTTTCAACAAACAGTACAACTAAAAGGACATACTCCAGTATACAATAGCAAATGATTTTTCATGTTGCATTTATTACACTGACCACGGCTTCACATATTTTTGAAATAACTCTCCATTTCCATAACAACAATGAAGTCTAAAAGTAGCATCACTAAGATAAAGAGCATTTTTTTAAATCTGTAAAGAAGGAATTTATTCACACAAATATATATTTAAATATTAAAAATCAATGAAAATCTCATAATAATAAAAAAAAGTTCAAAGGGGAAGAAAATGTCATTGTGCTGAGAAAATTAAATAGAAAAAAAAATGCGTCATCAGGTTTAACACCAACGAGTTATAAAATATTTAATACGCACACATGTATTTTTGAAACTTTAAACTTTGGCTACATAGTTTATGAAGTACTTGTTAAACTAAAAAAAAATTAAAAAGACAAAACAAAATGAACAATAATAATTATGGTGTCATTATTTTATCAAAGAATATTCCAGTTCAAAGTCAAAATGCATTAATAAATCAATTTGAAAACAAAATAATGATACAATGAATCATTCTGTTAAAAAAATTTTAATGAAAGCAAAATATTTTTGATTATAAAAATTTTGCTTTGACTTTAAAAATTTGATGATGATAATGATTATAAATAGACAATCAAAGCTTTAAGAAATAGAAAAATTCTAACTATAAGAAAATGATTTATTGATAAAGAAGATAAACAAACATAGAGAATCTCATTTATAGAGCAAAATCTGAACTATTATAAATAATTAAAAATTAATTTAATATGAAATAAAATACGATAAAATACTTAGATCATCTAAAAAGTATGCATATATATATATATATATATATATATATATATATATATATACTTCTGCAGATGTATGGCTGAAAGAAAGATGAGTTAGTTATGAGTTAATTTATTTTTCAGCTGGTGTATATTGTTTGTACATGTAGAAGAAATGCAGAACGTAAGAGTGAAAGTGTGTGAAAAAGTTTTCCTTTAATGCTTCTACTAGAAGATCATTATTAAGATTTCTTTAAGATTTTTAAAAGGGAAGGTAAAGTAGTAAAGGGAATCTTAGGTATTTTAGAAATGCTGTGGGTGTTAGGTAGTTTTATCCCTTAGCTTGTAGAATAAAAACTAAAGCATAAGCAATTCTTTAGAGTGGATCTTAGAAATAATTAAATAAAAAAGTGGGATTTAAATCAAAAAATAAAGGAAATTATATAGACTAATTTAAGATAAAAAAAACAGAAAATTAATTTAAGATATAAATCAAATTAAAAGATATCAGTACACATGCGCATACATATATATTTGTAAAAATCAAAATATTTCTGCATTTATGTTATTAAACTACAACAACTTGATAAAAAAGAATATTTGCTTTGCAAGCTTAATAGGCTCATTTTCAATTTTTCAACTGAAGAAAACATATATACATCTATAAGATTAAAAAAAAAACCTTATATAAAATTTAGCAATATAGAATATATAGTATTGTATTTTTTCTCATACAGTTTTGTCAAAATTTCTAGCTGGCGTCCTGGCTTAGTTGTAGCGTGTCATCCCTGTAATCTAGGTGTCCGGCCTTTTTTTTAAAATCAACCTGTATATTACCAAAACACTTTTTAAACAGATATAGCAGAAACAATAACTGAATTCTTTTCATGATCTAAAAGTCTAAGATAAGGCAACACTAGGATCTACAGAGCAAATACTAATCCATTTATACTACATTTTCATGAGTACCTTGCCAATGTTTCAACACATGAGTTGTGCAACTTTTTTTGTGTGTGAAACTTTTCCCACACAATAAACAACAAAAAGGTTTTTCACCAGTATGCCTTAACAAATGAGTATTAAGATTCTTCTTTTCAATGAAGCCTTTGCCACAATAGCTGCAACAGAAGGGACGTTCACCTGTATGTTGCAATGCATGTCGTTTCACATTGGCTGATTGCGGTGAAGAATAATCACAAAAAGGACACAAATAACGTTTAACTTTTCCAATCCTAATTGTATTCAATATTTCTTTATCTGTAAAGAAGAGAGAAAAAAACATCTCAACAACTAGAATTCAAATCAAAGTTTTCTTGAATGTATCACACAATATTTATATAAAACTAGATCATAGTCTATTTATAGAAAACTTGTCTGATGAAGACATTAAAAATATAGTAAATGTTAAAAGAAAAGTGGAATACAAACTGTTTCATATGCGTTTCAATTCCTGATGCAGCGCATCTTGATATAAGTTTAATTTTAAAGTGAACAACCTAAACAGTCCACTAGCAATATCAAATAGTTCACAAATGTAATTTAACAAATATAGAAAGCTCTCATTAAAACAAATTACCTCCACATTAATGTAATTATTTAATAAAAAGCAAAAGATTTTAAATATTTATATAAACTTGTTTTGTTTTTCAAAGAATTATTAAATTCGCACTACAAAATAATTAACAAATAACAGCAATGTAATATTTTTACATTGTATTAAATTATATTCATTTTCATAATAAAGTTCACACAAACTTTAAGATTTTAAAGCATGTCAATAAAAAGAAAATATATTAAATAAGACCCAAAAATATACAAAAAAAAATACTACCTTTTAATACATTACTATTATATAGATGTAATAATATATTATATATGGAGGTGGAAGGAATAATCTTTAAAATAATACAACAGCATTTCAATTTAAAAGAAAAATTAACATATTTATAATAACTGTACAGCAGCATACAAGTTTTCACATTTATACAGTAACAAAGTTTTATTATCAAATTTCGTAGCATCAAAATATTGTATTTATTATACTATATTCATAGTACAGAATTTATAAATCAATGAACGGGACATTAAAATCCAGTAAACAATACTAAAAGCTTTCAAACATCATAATAGTTAATCTGCAAGATGGATAAATAAAAAATTTAGAAAAAATTAATTTGGTATGTTCAGATTTCTCTTGGCCATCAATCTCTTAACGAGAGGTAGGAGAAATAAAATTTATAGAAATTATAATTAAATAAAAATTAAAAGATGTATTTGAATTTTTTCTGACAATATCCTTTATTGATTAAAATGTTGCATATTTCTCTATAAATAGTTCTTTAGCAAGAAGTAACAGTAATCATAAATGCTTGATTGATTAGAGATGACTTATGGATGTCTGGTTTAAATATAATTGCTCTTTGGTTGCATCACATAAGAAAAAAAATTAAACTTATTGAAAAAGCTCCAAAAATATTTCATTAATGCCATAAGAATACATTGCTTTAACAGTTAAATATTGTACATTTATGAAAGATTTCTAGAAAATGTGAGATAGAAAATTCTAATTTAAACGGATGAAAGATTAGGATGGGTTTGCTAAAATGCATTGCTGATTTAACTCTTTCCAAAATTGCAATGCCAATTCTAAAAGATTATGAAACTCTAAAATTCTTGTAAAAAAACTTTAATTTTTTCAGATACAAAGCATACGACTAATGCATCAACTTATAGGAATTTTGAAATTTAAATCTGTAATTATGCTAAATATGTAATTAACTTAAGATAATCATTCGGATATGTATAAGTATTTCAGATGCCCATTATGAACTTAGCAAATTGAAAATATAGAAAATTCTCTTAATAAAGAGTATTTACTACTTAGGAGGTAAAATATATTAATAGGCCAAGAAGTTAAAAGGATATCTTTCTTGCCTTAAAATAGATTATTATCAATTATGATAGAAATGATTCAGAAAATCAAAATTAGTCATCCTGGTTCTTGTGTAATTTTCATTAAATTGTGAGGGTTTCCATACAATGGTTATAACAAGTATTAAGGTTGCCTTTGCTGAACATCTCTACTTAGAAAATAGATTTTTAAAATATTTTTACTTACTCAAGGATAAAAAAGCTTTGTCATTAAATAATATGTTTTTGCAGTCAGTTTCTTTTTTCAAATATTATATATTTCATTTTCTGTTTGTAGCTTATTTATTGACATATTTTCTAAGATATCTACAGCATATCTCATGGAAAAATAACTCTGACAAGTAAATATTCCTTCCTTCATTAGAAATAATAAATGTTTATTATCAAGTTAAACAATACAGCTATGGTTTATTAATTGAATAGACTTTAATTAAAGTGGCACAAACACATTTACTTTCAGTTGTTATTTACAAATATTTGCAGCTGATAAAAGCAAAAACAATTAGCTACAGACTATCACAGTTCAGACAAGCTCATTTACAGAGCATAAGAGAAATTCACAACTCTATATTGCAAATGCAAGACTCTACAGTTTTATTTCGTCAAAACACAAATGATAATACTAAATAAAAGAGCAACACAGACTGATTAACAATTGCAATAAAACATTTATACACTGTCAGATAATACCCAAATTTTCTGGGAGAAAATAGAAACTATACGATGCCAAATCATCAAAAATGTTCAATTTGTCACCAAACTTGGTACAAAAACATAGCCTAGAAGTCAAGATATGTTCAATTAATAGAATTTCTAACAATACTATTCCATTAAAAAATGAAATAAAACTTTTCCATTAGCATGGTTCTAATTACTACAAAGGCTAAATAAACAGCTATGGCTGAAATTTAGTGATAAATGATGATAATGATAATTTAGTAAGAATTGGTATGTTATCACTAAGATTTTACTGGGTTTTGTTTGGGACTCTACTAAAGAAATTATAATAATTAAATTATTTAATGATGAAGAATATTTATATCAGTTTGGAATTAATATCTTTCCAAATGCAGAGGCTTGATTATATTTGGTTAGGACAGTAGTAGCCTTCTGGTACACCACTATCACCCTCTCTTCCTCAACCAACTATCACATTAGAAGAAATAGAATTATGCAATGTGGATGAAGAAAAATGGAATAATGCAATTAATTTTTAAATGAAATAAAGACAGATTTGTGGTTTTAAAAAACACATTGAAAATGAAAAACATTTCTTAAAGAATTATTGAAGAATGTACAAATCTAATATGTGCTTTAAGATTATCTTTTCTAGCAAAGATTTTACTGTGTAATTTGCAAGCAAATGCTTTTGCCCTATATGCTGCAGAAGATGTCTTCATAAATAGGATATATTGACAGTCACTTAATCACATAAGCCGAAGTGATGCATCTTCATTCTGATACCTAAGAAATCAAGTTAAAAAAACATTTAACACTATATACATCTTGAGGATAATAAAAGAACAACAAACAGGTAATATAAAATAGAATAAAAAAATTTATAATAATTCAAAACATTTTAAAAAAAAAAAAAAAACCTAATGGCAAAAAAACTTTTCCTGAAAAAAAAATTTACTCTTTCATATAAGATGAAATATGTCAATAACAAACATTTATTGCACATTTTTTTAAAAATACAGTAAAAATAAAAAACATTTCACAAAGAATAATTGAAGAATGTACAATGACAATATGTGTTCTAAGAATATCTTTTCTAGCAAAGGTTTCACTGTATAATTTGTAAGCAAATGGTTTTTGTCCTGTATGCCACTGTAAATGTCTTCTTAAATTAGATATATTGACAGTCATATAATCACAAAAGCCACAGTGATGCATCTTCCTCATGATTCTTAAGAAATCAAGTTTAAAAAAAGTCTTACAAAAACTTTTAACACTATACACACTTTCAGAATTATAAAAGAACAAACAAGTAATAAAACCAGAATAAAGGAACTATAATAATTAAAAATACTATTTTTTTAAAAAAGATGTCACAAAAACTCTTCTAGGATGAAAAAAAAATCTACTTTTCATTTAAAACAAAATATGTTCGAACATAACAATGAGGGATATTTATTGCCCATTTTTAAAAATATTGAAAATGAAAAACATTTCTTAAAGAATTATTGAAGAGTGTACAATTCCAATATGTGCACAAAGACTATCTTTTCTAGCAAATGTTCTACTGCATAATTTGCAAGCAAATGGTTTTTGCCCTGTATGTCGCAGTAGATGTCTTCTTAAATGAGATATATTGACAGTCACATAATCACAAAAGCCACAGTGATGCATCTTCATTCTGATTCCTAAGAAATCAAGTTAAAAAAAATATTTAAAACTAAATACACCTTGAGAATTATAAAAGAACAACAAACAGGTAATAAAATTAGAATAAAAATATAATTTAAAATATTATTTTTTTTAAAAAAATGTCATAAACTTTTCCAGGATGAAAAAAAAATCTACTATTTATTTTAGAGAAAAAATATCAGAACATAAAAATAAAGAATATTTATTGCCTATTTTGATTTCAAACTTTGCTTTATACTATAAAACTTCTGAACGTATTGACAGGCCTTTAATAACTGCCTATTAATTTTTCTAACTATCATATAGATAGATGTTCAAACAGAAAAAAATTAACACATATCTCTTTTATTTCTTCTGTCATTCATTTATTTGTATGAGGATTTTTTTTATCTTGTTCATTACTTTCTTTCTTTCATCATAATAAAAATTAGCTGCATTATAACTTTAATTATTAAGTAACAGATTTAAGCTTAAACTTTAATACAGGTCACATGTGTCACAAGTTTGAGTATTTCAAAATAAACAGTACTGAAAATTCAAACCACTTACTTAGGCCATATGCATTTTTTAGGGATAGTGAAAATAAATTTTATGCTATCACAAAAGGATATAGAAATCAAATATTAAATAACTCCTTATATACAAATTCAAAATCACCAAATGAATAAATAGAAAAGGTTAACTTTTTAATTTGATCTCAATCAAATAGATAAAATTATTAAAAATTACAGCTTTGTTTATCAATTCTTATAAAAAAATAAAAGTTAGAAAAATAGTTTAAAAAATCATTTGTCTACTTAATTTTATTACATGGATTATAAGAACTCTATTATATTAGCACTTGATTATAAGAACTCTATTATATTAGCACTTTCATTAACAACAATTTTGAATAATAAAATAATTAATGATTTCTCAATTACATTCAAGGACAAATTATACATAAGATACAAGAGAAAAATCTAGACAACAAAACAGAAGATTTACAAAATTAATATAATAAGTTCAATTTAAAATTTAATAAAATTACAATAATTCCTCTCAGATATGCAGCTTCATATTATGAAATTTTCATTCATATGAATAAAAATAAAAATCAGTTTTTCATCTCATTTTTGATAAAGTTAAACTTCTGTCCTTGCAAATTTACATTTTGATATCAAAATATATAATTCTTCAAAAATTAAAAAGTACAAGATAATAATAGTCCTATTTCATTTCAGTCACTAATTCCCTCTTTTTTTACAAATTAATTAATACAGACTTTTACCTTTTAAAATGAATTTCAAATTGAAATATAAAAAAATAAAAAAAATTATCATCCAAGTGTTGCATAATTATGAAAATAGCTTTGAATTTAAAATGATATTTTTCAATGCATATAGTATTAGTAAGTAACATTTGAAAATCCCAAGTTTTGAAACATCTAAAGAAATATTTGAAAATTTTCTATGACAGAATGTAAAAAAATTGTTAAAAAATCTGCAATTCAAAAAAATTACACGGTAGAAAATTTAGTTTCTAAAATATCAGATAGTTTTTATTTTCTCTAAAAAAATCATCAGAGCTACATTTACATGAACATTTATATTTTAATACAATCGATTTCAAATAGCATCAGAAAAAAAAAGATAAATGTTTCAAAGTATCAACAGAATTGCATAAAACCATCCAATCATAAGATTACAAAGAGGAAAAAACATTATAAATGGTACTTCCATTGAACACTAAAATTGCAAGTCTGGGGAAAAAGAGCAGGAATCTTTAAGTTCACAAATTAACAGTGTTATTAATTCCTTACAAAATACAAAGTATATAAGAAAATCAAATTATATAAAAATTGCTAAAAAGGAAGTATAAAATTAGATTATAGCAATCCACTTTTGTTTTCCTAAAAAAATAATAATTTTAACCATTTGGAATCTTAGAGAAATTATAACTTTTAGTAAAATTAAGTCTTTTCATGATATTTTATTCAGGTTTAAAAATCCACATCAATATTCATAAGTAAATATCAAATTTTCATACAATATATCTCCGTAAAAAATTCAAATAAATTTACTCTTACTTAAGCACATACATTTTCTGAAGTAAATACTTTCTTTCTAGAGAATAGTTAGTATGTTATGTAATTAATTATAGTTTTTATGTATACTATTTTTAAAACTCTAAATCTTTTAAACTGTACAATCTTTTATAGATTATAATACTTGAGAGATATAATATCCCTGTAATAATGGAAAGAAAATTGGATGGGAGAAAAAAACAATTATTACTCATTTTCTTCAATTTTCTACATTAAGCTAAATAAAATATTTCTTTTATCTAATATTTAATACTTGTTAATTTAAAGTTTGCATTGTTAATTAACAAATGTAAGATTTTAAATCATAATTTTCTTATATTCAAGATGACTTGTGATATGCTAAAATATTTATTTAAAACGAACATGCTAATTTGGGAAATGATAAAATATTTATTATTGCTCTTACAGAATTACTAAATACAGTGCAAAAAATTTACTATCATATGACAAAAGAACTTACAAAGCACAGCATTAATTATACTTCTTTTAAATATCTTTATTCAATCCAGGCGCCAAATTTCACTCGATATTTTAATACAATAGTAAATACACTTTAAGGAAATTGCATGAAATTCAAATATTAAAACTGTAAATGAAATATATAGAAAGCATTAAAATTACACCATGTAATAATGCCGTCATTTTTTCTTTTAAGTATTACATGCTTGTAATAAATGTACAAAGTTTAAAATATGATCGTAGAAAAAAGCGACTTTAAACAATAGAAAGAAAGGTTTATCTAAAAAATAAAATGTAAGCAGAATATAAAAAATCTATGCGGTATTATGTTTTTAAAGCGACAAAAAAAAAGTGTTTCGAATTTAGACTGAAAATTCAAAAAGCAATAACATGTTAAAGCACTCTTAATCTAATATAAATTTGCAGCTATATATAAATGATCGGGAAAATAATTTTATAGAGATAAAAAATCATTTACACCGATAAATTGACATTTGGTCAGCACATGTCATAATATTAGATCCTCGAGCAAATGGTTTTCAAAAAGAGAAACGCTTTTTAAAAAGTAAAACGTATATCGATATATATTAGATGCAAGCGCTGCAAACGCAATATTTTGATTTTTTTTAGCGCAAACAAAAAAATTTTTAAAGAGAATAAAATATAAAAATAGGTTTTATATTTAAATTGGATTAATATTTAAAAAAATAATGCATTTTTTAAAACAAAATATGAACCAAATTTATAAATATTATTATTAATCAAGAAAAACTGCAACTGTAGTAAGTCTTTAATCAGCTGTCCAAATGTAAACAAAAAGTCATCTACCGATATCCACATTCATCTTTCTCCACAGAAAACTGATGTATTTATCAGTAAAGGGAAGGTAATTACTTTTTGTCTTATGAATTATAAGCGTGGTTTTCTAATATTAAGTGTTACTATATTGTGTATTGTATTAAAATTTTCAGTATATGGTAATTTTAAAAACATATTAATGAAAAAAATGGATTTTGGGAATAGCATTAGTGATGTAATTAAAGCTGCTAATTTTGCTGCTGAAAAGCATCGGGAACAAAAGAGAAAAGATCCGGAAGAAACACCTTACATAAATCATCCAATAGGTATTTTATCTTCTGTTTCCCATTTCATTTCTGTTTCCTTACAAAATTTACATAAAATTTTAAATTTACTTTTGTAGGTGTGGCGAATATTTTAGTAGCGGAAGGAAAAATCACTAATCCAATTGTCATACAAGTAGGTTTAGATGTTATATTTTCTATTGCTCTTTTTTATTATCAAAATCTAGATTTTAAGTTACAAAATTTAAATAAAAATTTTCCATTTGGATTCCTAGAACCAACTCCTTAAGAAAAAAAATATTGTAAGGTACAAATAAAGACTTTTAAATTAATTGCTTCACATTCTATGGTATTCATTCATTTTTATGCTACAGATAGAGAAGAGAGAATTGGCTGTATTGCACCATGGCATATGTTATGACATGTTGTTATATGTTACACCATGATATATGTTCCCGATGAAATCAACAACAAGTAAATTTAAGTTAAAAGGACTTATGCTCATATAAACAATAAAGAAACAAGATGGAAAAATTATTTTTTAAAAATTATATGAACTGAATAATTTGCAAAAATTTAAAAATATTCCAGTAAGAATGTTTTCCCAGCAATACGTGTGATTAGTTAAAAAGAGTTTTACTTTAAAAAATTAAAAAATAAATCTGAATAGCATAAATATTAATCACAAAATCTATTGTTTGTTCTCAGATGCGAAAATCCTCTGCACTTTTATGCTTACATCAGGATGCATTTATTTAGTAAAAGTAGGGGTGAGAGGAGATGTTGACATTTAAAAATAAGGTGAACTCAGATTATTCGTGGATTTGGGAGGTGTAAAAACTGCAGATAATGTATAAAAGTGTTGAAAAAAGATAGTGATTCATAATAAAGTATTTACTGAATATTTTTTATTCATTTTACAAGACTTAAACATTAAATTATGATAATAAAAGCGATTTCTATTCGTAAAATCTGATAATTCACTTTTTTTACAAAAAAATAAGTTTAATATTAAAATACTTTTTTTATTTGTTATTGGATTTTTTTATAACATTTTGAGATTAACAACAACAGTAGATAATCTCAGCCATATATAATGGTATTCTTTGTGCCACTCCTGAAAGCTTTTTTATCACTTTTATATCTTTTGTTTATATCTTATATCTAGCTTTTGTATCTTTTCTATACATATGTGAGTGTCATAAATGACATAACACTCACATATGTATAGAAAAAAATTCTGAACAAAAAAGTATCTAATGGAATGGAAATCAAGGTCAAAGAATAATGAAGTCTGGAAATGGCTCATCCTTCCATATCTTGCCCTTTAGTTAGGTAGAATCATCAAAAAGTAGTAGTCTCAGGATATCGAAAGGAACAGCATTACTGCATCATTTGATGTGGTTTACATTGCATCAAAATAATAACAAAGAAAGTTATTAAAAATAAAACATTTTTCATTAAAATTTTATGTTAGTCAATTTTCAGATAAAAATGGTCCATAGACATTCAGTTTCACTTTCCCCAATACAACAAATACAGCATTCTGAAGTAATACACTGACTTACATCTTATGCAATTATTTTGATGATATGCTGAAAAAGTAGTTTATTTATTTGATGTTTATAATTTTATTTTTAATTTCTAAAATTATTACTTATTTTTTTTTAAAAAAATGCTGAACTTAAGTTTGTATTGAAAAATTACACTACATGATGTGCTCACTCACATCAGCATATCTCATTATGTTTATTAATTTTTTTTTTTTTTTTTTTTTTTGCATTTTAGTTTGAGGGGTGGTGGCATAATCTTAGCATTACAGTTGGAACTTATTATCCATAAATCATTGTTTGACAGTGTCTGTATAGAACTGAAGAATTTCAAACACCTAATGGTTCACTTCATTTATATCTGATTTGGAAGCTGAATCACCAGCTGTTTAGTTTGTCTCTAATAACTGGTTAATCAAAATAATCAAACTGGAAAAAAAAACTCTATCACTGGTTAATCAAACTGATCAAATAAATAAGTAGGATTCTATTCTTGCACATATAAGTATTCAAAAGAAAATTTAGGAATAAAAAAAAGCATTTAGAGAATAATTTGTTCCAAAACTAGCTGCATTATAAATATCATTTGATACAATATAGACAATACTGATTACATTTATTTTGTCTTAAATTTCGATTGTATTGACAGTTTCAAATTGTATTGTTAGCAAAACTTATTTAATAAATATATATTTTCAATATTACTAATGATGACAGTTCTACTTTTTACAATACTTGCAAAATGAAGACTTGAAAATAATTTATTTATACATATAAAATCACATTTAAAGAATATTTTATAACAAAAATAGTTAAATGGTATTTCTTTTATCTCATATAATAATGGGAATATTGATTATATATATATTCATTATTTAAATTATTAATCTTTTTTTTTATGCTTGTATAATTTTCCTATGGAAAATGGTGAAGTAGAAGCATACAGATATTTGTGCTGCTTGATCAAATGCAGAATGTTAAGCATTTTCAAATTAATTAAATTTACAATCTAAATTATAATTTTAAAATTATATGAACTGGATTAAGATGGATTTAATTCGAAGTTCAAACTGATTCACAATTAAAATAGTGAAAACTTTTATAAAAGTTTTTTTTTTTTTCAATTTTAATTGGCACATTGTGTTTGCTAAATATGGGATTTTTTTAAAAAAAAAGAATGAGGATTTACAGAAATCAAAAATAGTTAAACTATTATTGATTATTGTTATCAACATTAATAGTCCAATGGTTTTGTAAATTGAATGTAGTATAAAATGTTAATGAATAAAAGTGGATATTATAAATGTATATCTATAGTTTCTCTTTATTTTTTAGCATGCTATTTAATGTGCTCATGTTTTTTAAATTAATTAATTCTTCAGGCTGCTTTGCTTCATGACACTGTTGAAGACACAGATACAACTTTTGAAGAAATTGAGACTCATTTTGGTATTGCTGTGAGGAATATTGTTGCTGAAGTCACAGATGATAAAACACTTCCTAAGCTCACTCGTAAAGAATTACAAATTGAACATGCTTCTTCCATTTCTTATGAAGCTAAATTAGTGAAACTTGCTGACAAGCTACATAATTTAAGAGATTTATTGAGAGTCACACCCAAAGAATGGACTGAAGAACGTGTACAGGATTATTTTGTATGGGCATCAAAAGTAGTGAAGCAATTGCATGGGACTAATAAAGAACTTGAAGAGAAATTAAGGCTGATATTTAAGAGCAAAGGTATACTGCTACATGAATAAAAGATTTTTTATCAATATCATGAATATACTTCAACTAAAAAGTGTCAAATAAATACACATTAATTGAACAAATAACTATAAGTTAGATTGATATGAAAATGTAATAGGTATACATGTACCAAAAAAAATGTAATAAATTCATATATACTTAGCTATTACTTTTTTTTTAAATAATGTTCAGTTGTTTTAGATAAATTAGTTCAAAACATTAAAAAAACCTTGATTGAAACTGCAATTATTTATTCTTAAAATTATTTTATTATATCCATAAAAAAAGGATTTGAAAGAATATTCACCAACAAAAAGTTTTCCTTGGCTTCTCACAACAATTCTATCCAATTTGTTTTTATAATTTTAAATACTTTACTTATATTGTGAACTAAAATACAGGGTATCCATTCTAATCATGACCCAATATGTAATTTCTAAATGATTACAAATAGACATATACTTCCCATTAAAAAATGCACTAAATGGCATTAGGAATTGAATTTTATAATTTGAAACTAATAAATATATTTTTTGAAAAAAATTACGATGTCTGAATTTTTATACAGTCTTAGTAAAATAATCTTGATCCATTAACATTTTTTTAAAAATCTGTAGGCATCTTATTGAAATTCTGTGCAATTATTGATAATTTTTTCTTTAAATGGTCTGAAATAGTGATATTCTAAACTTGATAATTTGGCTAGCTTTTGTCACAAAAAAGTGGAATTATGGATTGTGATAAAAGAGAAAAATAAACTTTTTTTTTTTTACAAGCTCAAGCAGAGAACATTGTTGCCCTTTGAAATATATACTTTTACTCTTTGTTTAGTTTGATTTTACAACTTAAATGCTTTTAACATGATAAACAATTATTTTATGAAAAATTCAAACTGTATTATTTTCTCCATATTAAATGTATTAAAAAACAATGTCAAAAGAATTTTTCTTAAATTTTCACGAATTAGTTCAGAATTAACGAGCACACATTTGATAAAACAAGAAAAACGACAATCCTTTATTCTCACCCTTACTTTAAATATATACAAAAATTTCTCCTAGAAAATGTACACTTTGCTTAAAATAATTACATAAATTAAAACTTTCACTGCTAGAATTTTCAAATGTGAAGGAGCTTATAAACTGTACCAAAATAATCAAAAGAAAACTTCCTTAACAGCTTGTTAAATATTTTTGAAAAAATGCATTAAAAAAACTATCCATTAAAAACATAAATAATAATATACATATTCAATGAAATAATTTGTCAACAGAAAAATTGTATCTTGCCAAAAAATCAAAGTGAGTGAATTCAAATAAAAACTTTGTTAGCTGACTAAATAAAAGTAAAAATGAAATAAATTTAAATAACACATCAAAAACTTAAATTATATAAAAAAAACTTAAAATTGCTTACTTATTAAAACTTAAAATTATATTTAAATAAAACATTAAAAAAACAATATTAATTTATATGTATTAAATCATCATGGAAAAAAGTTCCTATATTAGAAAATTCAGGGATTAGCATAAATGTATATTTAAAAAGAATGCTTTGCTTCTTTGAATATTACTGATAAATAAATCATTACAATAGAAAATGAAAAACAGAAAATTGGATTGAAAAAAACAAAACAAAAAAAGAATTGAAAATGTATAAAACTCATACAGGTATTTTTAAAAATGCTTGGTGCATTAATAAGAAATGCTTAAAAAAGGAGATTCAAGAATGAAATAATATATTCAATATATATATTAAAATTTTAAAAAATGAACTCTTAAAAAAATTTTAATTAAAAATACTTGAAGCAATATTCTATAAACAATACATTAGGACAAATCAAAAGCCATTTTCATTCCATCAAATGCATTATTTTTTTTAAAAAGCTAAGTGAAATGTTTATTTTGCATTGTTTACATTAAAATGCTATTTTCCTCCTTTCCTTCTAAATTTTAATAATTCCTCATTTCATGAACAATTATTTCTTGTCTAATTATAATAATATGAAAATACACTTTGAGATTTAATGAAAGTGTTTTGTCTGTTAAGAGACACTGCAAATAATTTTGAATTTTATATGCATTTGAAATATTATGTAAGAAAGTCTTACTTTTTGCATTCAATTTCTAAACATGCAAAATACATTATCACTATAAATAATCAATTATGAAAAATAAACCAACAACAAAATAAAGTAAGATGAGATATTAAACAAAAACACAATTTTTAATTTTTGAATATATTTTCTTATATAAATAATTCTTTTTCAGGATCAACCACTTTGATTATTTCTTTAAAAAAGATAATGTTTGACCAATATTAGAATTTCAAACTTCTTGTAAGAATTACCAGAAATAAAATAACCAATAACTAGATTCAATATAAAATAATATATTGAAAACCTGCACACTGAAATTTATAGCTAACTCGTCTACACAGTAAAACTCCTATATTTATTAGAAGAAAGAAAAAAAAAGATACATAGACTATAGTAATTAGTCTTTTCAAATAGTTTTTAAAAGGACTTTGGAAGAGGAAATAATCTAAATATTTAATATGAATCAATTCTATAAAAGTAAAATAAAAATATATATTATAGGTTTTATAATATGTATGTTATAATAAAAAAAAGTTTTTTAACTGAGCATAACCTATATAAATAATTCTATGCTATAAAACACATATTTGCTGAAATAATATTAGTGCATCTTAAAAATAGGAAAAGTTTCATTTTCATAACATAGTAATTTAAACTTCTGTTGCAATCAGAAAAACAACAATTCCTATAAGTAAATATGGGGTCTGATTAAAGAAATATAAGGCAACATGAATTAATTCTCTTGTACCATACTATTTTCAGGACAAAATTCAAAATAATATACTGAAACAATATCACTAATACCAAAGTTCTATTTGGCACTACAAATATAAAAAAAAATTTTTTAAGAATATCACAATAAACCTTCATTATCAGGAACTTTTAAATTGCTGAAACGAACAAATGCACGCTATTTAGATATGCCAACAAGAGAAATTAAGAACACACAGAATGCATATTTCCTAAAATGGGACATTGAAAATTTCACATGGTAAAGGAACATAGAAAACAAATAAATTGTTTCCAGAATAACTGATACTCAGAAATTTTCAAAAAACTTAGCAAAACGTACAGATTTTTTAAAATTTACTTAATCCCATTTTGATAAAACTGACATCAATATTTATCCGTGTATGTGTAAATATATATTTATATATTAAAGGATTTAAATCTTTCAAGTATTATTACAAACATTAGAAATAAAATCTTTAAATACAATTCTTTTCTTCTTTTCAGACAAAATTCAGAAAACTAACTTTTTACTTTAAAAAAAAATACAACAGATAAAAATAAATAAATAAAAACAATATTTTAAAAATCAAAAATTTTCTACAGTAAAGGTGGCACATCTATCAATCAATTTTTCTTATTTTAAAATAAAATGGTAGCTTTACTATGTTGTGCCATATGATTCTTCATATTTTGTTTCTGTATGAATCCCATTCCACACACTGAGCAAGTGAATGGCCGTTCTGTTGTATGAGTCAGCATATGGTGCTTGTAATTTGTACTTATGTTTGAAGAATAAGGACAGTGAGGACATTTGAATCTGTCCTCCTTCCTTAAAGGATATTTGCTATATTTAACAGGCTCAGCAGAAAACACTATAGTTTGGTAACTCACAATCTTTGGTAGTCCTTCTTCAATAGCTGAAATAATAAAAATTGTTTTAAAAACAATATTGAAATGCATTCTATTTCAAAATAAGCATTTAAATATTTCAGACTACCAACATTAATATTAAAATAATGCAACTAAATGAATTACATAAAACATAATCTCTTTATTTAAATTTATAATTAAATCAAACTAATGTTACTATTAAAATTACTTCAAATTCACTAAGCTAAAACCATTAATATTATAATAGAAATATTTATTTTTAAATCCATATAAGAAATATTTAATTTATTTTTAATATATAATTCATTTTACTATTATAACATCTCACTTTTTTACATAATTTTACATATATGTGAGTTTTTTTTAAATATAAATTTGTAGAAGAAAAAAAATTTAAAGTGTACAAGTATAATCAATTTTATAAATGAATAGGTATTGAGTTTTTAAATTTAAAATGCCAAAACTAAATTCTTTATGAAAATTATCTTCCATATAAAACTCTTATCCACTAAAAGCCTTCAGAGTAATATATATTAATAATAGCAAGTTGTGTACAAAAAAAAAATTAAGCCTAAGAATTAAAATTACATTTTTGAGCTTTCACTAAATTAAATGGAACTGCTTGAAATAATTATGTGAAACAAAAATTCTTGGGAAAGTAAAATTCGTATATCTCGCATTAATTCAAAAGATGAAAGAATCACAGATATATCAAAATTTGTGTTACAAAAATCAATGATATCTCTAAATGCATGATGCAATTTCAATTTTAATTGTAGGAAAAATATTTTACAAAAAATTTTAAGATTAATCAAATTGTTTAATTTTATTTTTCATTAATTTTTTTAAATTATTAAATTTATGTATCAAATTTAAGTCATAATATATACCCACTAATTTTATTTAATAATTATTGACTAATTAAAATGATTTGTGAAATGTTGCAATGGATCTCTACCCTGCATAGTCAGCGAACTTCATTTTTATTGAGTTCTTTAACAAAAATTATTAAGAAAAATCTTTACCAGAAAATAGATGATAAAGAAATAAAATGGTTTTATAATAATTAAATGTAATTAAAATATAATTTAAACTTTAAATATAATTAAAATTAATTTATTCTAGGGCTAAATATAACTATAATATAAATGAAAAAAATGCAGGAGATTAAAATGTTGTTTATTTTAAAATTCTTTATATATATTTATTTTCATAAATCATCTGGACACACATATTTCGATCCAAATGCATTTAATCTATATGAATCAAATCAATCAAAAATAATGAAATCCACTTCAAGATTAAAAGAAAAAAAGTTTTTATTCTGCATATAAAAAAAACACTTTTCAATAATGTTTGATTTTGGTAAAAATAAATAATACTATAAATAAAAACATTTCTACAGATACTTAAATATATTTAGAAACAATATTATCAGAATACAATTCCATACCATAAACTAATACATTGCATTGCAATATACATATTCAATATTGTAAAAAAAATACTTTTTTTACAATTTAAATTTTTTTTTTCTAAATTACATAACATTGATAATTGCTACAAGTTTCAATTGATACAAAATATTTCATTTGAACTGTAAAATATTAAACAAAAGTAAAAACCATGACAAATTTGAGCTCGACCAGAATAGCCAATCAAAATATGTAAATAAAGTAGTATATGCAATAGCATATTTAAAAAACATGAATGTTTGTCTTAATAAATCTTAATTCTAGAACATTTCTAACAACAGTTTTTTTAACATATAGTACAATAAAAATATACCAGCATCACAAAAGCAAAACTAATTAAAAGCCAAGCATTAAATTACATGCATTTTGTATACAAGAACATGAATATATTCACAAAAAATTTCAATAATTAAATGAAGAAAAATTCATGCAGCTACCTTTAGTAAATATCAAAATAATTTTAAATAAATATTATAAATGCAATAAACATAAAGGAGTCCTAACCTCTTGCACCATGGCATGCTACACACATTACACATTTCTACTAATTAATTTATAGTATAAGAAGTTAATTAAAATGCATTTATTTCAAATTGATTTAAAAAACAATTCATTTTATGAAAGTCAAGAGGGAGGGTCATCATAGCATAGGAAAACATTGTTATCCATTCAGAAAAGACATTTAAATCAGACATATATATAATAATGCTTTATACATATGATAGCATATAATATCAAGAGGTCATGTAAAAGAAGTTATAAATTTTTATAAAAGTTCAGTTTAAGTTACATATAACTTTTGGCTATAATTAGTCTACTTAAATAACATATCTATATAGATTCATCAAATTCCCTTATCACATTTTACTCTCTTTTTCAAGTTTGACATGAAAGATATTTGAAATATATCTTCTTTTCCTGTGACTACAGTAATAATCAATTACCTGGTTAATTAAATTTCCTTTACAAAATGCAATTTTTGTTTATGTATTTACAGGTTAATAATCTAACTGATGTATACACATTCCCCAAACACTTTTGATCCAATTTTATCTTTTTCATTTCACAAAATAATATTTGTAGATGGAAGGTTTTATTGGAATAAATCTTGAAATCTATTTAGATCGTACCCTGCATGTAGCTGTCACACAAATTAAAAATTTCAGTTTATTGCAATTGCAAATATTTTGAATTGTTAGAATTTTTCTGTAGTTGTTTTATAAGTTACATTTTAAAATAGAGAGTTTTTAATAACTATAAAATGTTTGATTAACGCTTAAAAGTCTAAAATATATCCTAGAAACCTATAAATTAAATTTCAATTAATAATATAGCTTCGTTAGATAATTACCATTTTATAAAACTTGCTTTCTATTTTAGTAAAAAACTGTATATATTTGTATGATAATAGATTTATATTTTATTCATTAGTACAAAAGTTGCATCTGAAAGAAACAAAGGTCAGCAATTAATAACATATATATTTTAAAATTCTAATTTGAGAAGAATACTTATTAATCAGATCTAATAAAAATTAACAGTAACAAACTAACTAGGTGGATCTGCATGACACCAAGATTTGTAGTCAAGAATGTTTGACAAGATGGTTGTGATAACAGAAACTTGTGATGATTTGTTAGTTGAAGAATGATCATCTGATAATTCTGAACAAGACATTTGGTATAAATCTTGTTCATTTGATACAGATGAATAATTAGGTAACAAGGATCTATTAGCATCATAACCATTACACAAATAAGAACCGGAAGAATTATCAACAGCAACTTCAGGTAAATAAATTCCATCATAAATATTGCTAGCTGTACAATCAGATAATGTTGGCATAGAGCTAAAACTTGAATGACTAAAAAAAGAAGAAGAATTGCTACCAACTACTGATTTTGAAACACTAATATCAGTATCATTCTGTCCACCACTGAAATCATCAAAAGTAAAATTTCTTGAACTTGATGCAGAAGTCAGTTCATCAATAGCAGCAATGTTTCTACCTTTAAACTGTTCCAACTCTCTCTCAGAATGTGCAAAAGTACAGTTTAAACCTCTTGGGCAGTTTCTTCGATGAAGTAAATCACGACACATACTTGTCTTATACTTTACATTTGAATTCAGTCGAATCTCATTCAATTTACGATTTCCAAAATTTTGAATATACTCGTACAATCCTCTAACAACAATTACTGTTGCTCCCAATGCTTTGTTCAAGTCTTCCCAAGATGGTGGGCATACATTTGGACTTGATTCAATACCAGCTAGTAACTCTAAATGAGGTTTCAATTCTAATAAATGTCCAGGATCACCATTACGTTGCAGTGCCAAAAGCAATTCCTGAAGACTCTGAGAAAATGCTTGCGGTGTCTGAAGTTTATCTATTATGGATTGCATATGAGATTTGTGAGCTGTATCTCCATAGAGAAGTGCAGACCATTGTTCTGGTGTAATGCGCAATCCCGCCTCGATTGCTATTTGCACTATTTGAGCATCATGTTCTCTCCTTAGAGCTTCATATGTGCAAAACTCTTCTTTTAATTGCATTAATGAAGAGTCTTTATCACGTTTAGATACCTTAAAACAAGAAGCCCTATACAATAATTGTACAACATGCCCGATGCTAGTTTTGGATGCTTGTGGAAAATGAGGAGAAAGACGCTGAACCACAAACAGAACTAAAACTTTCCTGGAAAGTGCTGAACCATCCTCCAAAGCTAGCAATAGTAATTTCAACACTTCTTCCTGCATTGCTGGCCCTAGAAATTGGCAACCTCTTGCTCTAACAACAGCCCATAAATTTGTTGAAAGGGCTTGTGCATTCTGATGTTGCAGTATTAATTCAGTAACAGTTCGTTCACCAACAGAACGAACCGTTCTAATGGCTCTTTTCCGGCCCTCCTCTTCAATAAGTTGGCAGTTAATTAAAGTAACTAACTTTCTTTGTAAAGGTTTGCTAAGTGGATTCTTTGGTAAAATACTGCTGACTAAAGATGAAGGTGGTTTCAAGTATAGGGCTATTTCTTCAATAGATTTCTTTGCTTCAAGGTAATACTTGATATTTCCTTCAGAAACTAAAGGTACAACTGTTGGTAATTTTGTAGGTGCTTTTTCACCAACAAGCTGAAGAAGGGCATGATTTTCTGGAAGATTATTTATATCAGTATTGATGGCAGTTTGATCATAAGGACACTGTCTCCTCTGAAGATTTAATAAACAACTTTTGCAAATAGTATGACCACATCCCAAACTGACAGGCCGACGAACAGAGCTTTCAAACCCATTTTGACAAATTAAACAGGACAAAAAGTCTGTCCACTTTGGTGCTTGAACAAGCATACTGACTAGTAAATATTAACAGAAATGAAGAGCATAAAGTTTATTTCTCAAATAAGCATTAGTCATATTTTCTCAATTGGTTTTTAACTGATAAATATGGAGGATGAAACACTGATAATATATAGTAAGCAAAATTAAAATCTTATGAAACAACAGCAAAAAATGATGTGAAGTTTTATACGATAGTCAAATTATTTATCAAATGAAATCACTATGGTAAAAAAAATTGATAGAAAATCAATTTCTTCATGACTAACTTAAAGATGTTTCTTTTTGTTCAGTATATATATTTTTCTACTAAGTATTTTGGAGAATGGTCAAAAGGTGTTGATATGTTAAAATCAGCTTCATACTTAGGATACATTATTAGTAAAGTCCGATAAAGATATATAAAAATGTTTAATACACTTGGCAATACATTCAATGATAAATTAAAATGTAATATTTTTCTGCCAATACTATTTTTGACTCTGATATTACAAAGTTAAATAATTAAAATCTATAGATGTTATTTTCAGGCAAAGCATTAACAATTCTTCCTTCACAAAATAAACACATAACCAATAGTTATATACGACACAAATTAATTTCCTGTAACATCTAAACTACAAATCAAGTTTTTTTTTGGTTAACAGATATTGTCCAAAAGTGATACTGCAGTGTAATTGCAATAGGAAGATCGTCAGTAGATTTTCAAAATTTCACACAGTTTTTCCACAATTTTTAATTAGATTTTTTAAATCATATTGATCTTGTTCTTGTTGATGAAGTAGCCATACATTAAATTTAAAAACCCTTGTATCAAATGCTTTCTTTTGGTACTCTAAATGAAGACAACAGCTCCTGAAAAATCAAGAAATAAAATTTAAATAATTATAAATGGTAAAAATAAAGTAAGTCTAGCAAGAATAATTTATTTACATTTAATAACTCAATAAAAGAAAATATTTTTTTCAAAAATTCATTTTAATCATTAATAATTGCAAAAGCATTTTCTAGAAAAAAAGTTTTATTAACTATTTTGTATCACTTTTACAAGCATTTCAGGTATTTCAAAAAATTTGAAAACTAAAAAAATGATTTTTTTATATATATATTGTAATACATCAAATACAATAACAGCTGATGAAAAGGCAAAATTAAAAATTTCTAACTACAGATAAATATACTTTATTTATTCATAAAGTGTACACTAAAATATTTTTTTTTAATTGGATATAATAACATAAAAAGTTTTGCCCCATCTGCTTAAAAGAATCTATTGAATTTTACTTACAATTATTCTATCTACAAGCAATACATCAGCAAAAAAAAAACATCCTGTTTTTCTTTTTTTTAAATGATACACCTTAAAACAATTTTTAAAAATTCTGGGAAAATTATCTTTATAAAAAGTAACTTTTAATGCCAATTCTTCATTAAACTACATTCAATAATTACAGAAATGATATTCATAAACATTTTGAATTTTTTTTTATTCTTGCAAATCATAATTTCATATTGCATATTAACTATATTATATATTAAAATGAAATTTAATTACTTCCATCAATATTCTGAGAACTTGTCTTTGTTAATAAAAAAAATGATCAAGAAATAGTTTATTTAATAACATTTTTTTAATTGTCTTCTTTCTGATTTATATTCCTATATGAAATTTAAACTTTTAGATCACCCCCCCTTCCCCCACTAATATCTAATTTTAATAAAATCATCTTCAAAAAAAATAAGAGAAGTTATGTAAAAAATTTATTTGTGTGCATAGATATATACACACACACACATACTAAAATATCGATTAAGTTAGATTCCTGAACTCAAATTTAACTCGGATATTTATATTTAAATTATAATGGATGATAAAAATCTTAATTTTTTTTTAAATAACAGAAGATGTATTTTTAAATATAATCTTTAAATAAACACTAAAATAATGTATAGAGTGAAAAGAAATGTTTCAATTATTGATACCTAAAATTCAATTTTAAAAATTTCACATATATTTTCAAATATTTAATTTAAATATATAATTTTTCCTTGGTTAGACAAATAATTTGATAACCAGTAAAAAATACAATACAAACCAAGTAGAATCAATAATTTTATAAATAATATTTGACATGTGTACTATAGAAAGGTGAAGTTAACATTTTCAAGTAAGAATTTTTCTTCACATATATAGCAAAAAGAAAAAAAATCACACATACTTTGAAAATAATCAAAATGTTATCTTATTTATAGAACAACTATAATTTGTAAAAAAAGAAAAATCATTCATTCTTTTGTAATCTATAAAGTTTTGTATATGAATATTCAAGAAAAATAATTGTATAAATTATTCTATTAGAATTTTATGATCAACAATTTTAGAATAAGATATTTAATTATTATTTAACAAAAAAATACATTACATGTAGTACAAAATTTAGGATATAATGAAGAAAGTTCAACATTTGATTCCAAATGTAGTTCAAAGCTCTTACTGATTTATTTGTTACATGAAACAAAACGTCATATATTTTCTCCTTTTCTTCACATACGGTCAATTTTATAAAACACAGCACAAATATATCATAAAACATTACAAGAATTTAAAAAAAATTAATGTAGTTATTTATGAAATGAATATATGAAAATACAAAAAATTAACATACTGAACAAAATAAAATGTTTAAAAAAAATGGACTGCATCATATGCTTTTACCGACACATTTTTGTTAAGCAAATTTATTCACTTTAATTGACTCAACATTTTCCATACGCACATGCTATTGAATTACGAATATTTGAATTCAGACATGATTTCTAAGACTAGCTGAAGTAAAACATGAGTACAATCGGAACACATTCACTTCAAGTAAATTACTTTTGGTTTTGGTTGATATTAATATAAAAGGATCAGGGATTTTCCACAAATGAAGAAACTAACCGTTCACTCTAAGTGTTAATTAACGACTCATACTGACTACATAAACACAATATCAAGAACACTGAACAAATATTAAACATGGAAATGTAACAAGAATAAAAGTAAAGATAATTTCAAATAAAAATTCATTAAATTAGAATAAAAAATTTAATACTCAAAACTAACATAATATATAACCCACTGAATGATAAAATATCAAGCCAGCGATAAGAGTTAAAGTATATATCTCTCATTTAAAATCCCTCAAAAAATAAACATGTTTATGACACCAAAATAAATAATTTTCAAATAAAATAAAAATTATAAGAAAAAGAGGAAACATTAAACTCATAATCAAAAAAGAAAAAAAAGGTCATTTTTCCAATGTAAAAATGTTGTCTTACTTAAGTTCAAAGATGCGATTTTCCTTAAACTAAAAATATGGCGTCAAGTAATTATTTCTGGAAGAGAAAAAAAAGAGGGCGGGGGGACATGTCTTAGAAGTTCCTTGATTTGTTAATATTTTTCTTTCTTTTATTAAACTTCAGAATTATATTTATGCGTCTTATTTTATGTTAAAAAGAAATGTTGGAATGAATTTAATGATTATTAAGAAATTGATTATTACTCAAAAGCATAATGACAAACAGTTTTCTTTTATCTATGCATTAAAGATTTATAGTACATACTAAGTAATAACTTCAAAAAAATTTTCCTGAATTTTTGAAAATAGATCCTTATTTCATTTTCAAGAAAATATCTAGGGATGTTAGTAGAATTTAAAAGCATTATCGGATCAGAGTAAAGCCATTGATCGTAGGCTGTTAAATTCCTGCTTGATGGCAGAAAATATTTCATTGAGATTCTGCTCGTGATCCTCGGGAGGTCTCCTGAGGATCAAGCTCAGCTGCATCAGAAAGACACAACAAAACTAGTACATAGCAAAAATATTAAAAATTTATATATCATTAGGTATGAAACATCACTATATTTAATTATTATATTAATAATATGAAATCGAAATTCATTCCCTTTTAAAAAAGGGGGGCACAAAATGGGAGTGAAGAGATTACAAGAATAGACAGGAAAAATCAGTATCAATCAAGCAATCAATTTCATTTGATTCTTCAGGGTCCACTTTTATTTCCTCAATTCGTCAGTAGATGGTGCAATCAGTCCATGAAAGAGCTGATAGAAACAAGAAATTTATATACGTATTTTATTTTACTACGTTCTGCCCTCCCCTCCCCTCCCCTCACTAAGAATCATTTAAAAAGGCTGATTATACATGATTATTGTATCACATTACATATTAAGAAATCTACTACAGGAATCAAGGAATGCTTTGCAGTAAAATTTGCTAAGACAAAATGAAACAAATTTAGCAACTATTTTTTCAATAATGTTCCAATTTTTTCCAACACGTTCCTAAAAAAATACATTCATGACATTTTACTAAAAATTTCATTTTTTAAATGTTTTTCTTTCATTTAATACTGTATGAGTTATTCAATATTGCATTTTTCCAAATTCAATCCCCAGATGAGCAAAAAAAAAAAAACAATCATAATTTCTCAATTAAAATAATCTTTTAAAACAATTCATTTATTTTGTGATTTTTCTTTGTATTAGAATTTTACGATCATATGCAAAGTAGAGGCAGCTAGGCTAAGGATGAAAGAAAGTCTATTAAAAGGTGCTATTAGCCTAATTGCAAATAGAAGAATCTATAGAAAAATTACAAATTCTATGAATTATAAAATATTAGTTGCTGCTCGCAGTTCAGTCTGCGTCTATTTGCTCCATATGTATGTGAGGGAAAAAAAATGAAATATACATATTTCTAAGTGTAAAGTTTTTATGTTAAAAAAGAATAAGAGGTTTTAACCTAGATTTTTAGTGTCAATATTTGGCATATATATGTAAAAACTTCTTTGAGTCCTCTCTCTAGAATCCACTGGACATGGGGGAAAAAAGGGAGTTTTTAGGTCCATGTAGCATTTTTAAATTGGCTTTAAAGTTTTCATAGTAGTATTTTTAAATTAACTTAAAAGTATTTATAGTAGCATTTTTTAATTAAATTAAAAGTATTCATAGAAGCATTTTTAAATTAAATTAAAAGTATTTATAGTAGCATTTTTAAATTAACTTAAAAGATTAACAATATCAAAAGAAAGCAATATAAAGATTCATTTATTCAGATGCATAAAAGTTTCTTTAAAAAAAAATCCAAAGGACGTGATTGTAAAATTTAGATAATCTGCAAGTAAACAATTTTCACGAAATACGATGAAACGTGAGCATTGGAAGTATCAACGGGAATATAAATTAACATATATATTTTGGAAATATTTTAAATTTATTTATTTTTAAATAGAATTCCATTCAATAAATTCAAGTTAAAAACCAATAAAAAAACTATTTATGATATGCTAATTTGTAGCATTAAAATTTAAAAATTATTAAAATATGAAACAAAATTAGATCGCACAGTCAAAAAAAAAATGCAGTACTTTCAATAAGTAATGCATTACTTAAAAAATGCTACACTTTTAAAATTGCAAGTACATTCAAATACGTGTTTTAGAACACGCATCAAGAGCTTCTATGTAGCAAATTCAACTCGAACTCAACTAAAAAAGCTGCGTAACAAAAGAAATAAAAATTACTGAAAATAACTTCAGTAAAAGTACGCAAAATAATAAAAGAAAATAAACAAAGTTATTCAATGTAACTAATATTTCAATGGAAAAAAAGACATTGCTATAAAATACATTTAAATATTTTTAAAATTTTATTAAAAGGAAATAAATTCCAATTAGATGTGAAATTCATGTCACTAAAAAGCTATTTTAAATGTTATAATAGTATAAAAAATTGTGTGATAATTCGTTCAGAAGTAAACGTAAAATCTCAACCCCTACTTTCATCTCTTTTAGAGGGTCAAAGAAACTATTGAAAGCGCAGATTCTAAGGTACACATGCACATGTATGTGTACAAAATTTCATGGATCCGTCAAAGAGAGGATTATTTTATATTAACGTCCCATTTCACAGCTACACTAAGGCTATTTCGTAAGGTCCTTGTAATTTTGAACCGCGACTAGATGACGAGGATGACCCTTGAGGATTCTTTAATGGAGTCGAGTCCCATGATATCACAGTGCCATTAAAAATGCAAGTGTATAGGGAACCTATTTCAATTTGAACGTTGACTTTTGTTGTAATGTATTTTCTCTTTCTAATACCTGTTGTAAACTACGAAGATAATTAATGCAATATTTTCCTTTATCTTTCAACAATAGAAAAAAATCATGCTTTTAAATCTTTGAGGAAATAATGTGTGTAATTTAAATTTCATTGCAACAATGAAATGATTTTTTTGAAAATTATGCGCAAAGATATATTTTTAAAAATGCCAAAATCAAAGAAATTTATCTTTAGAAGCTACATTAGTTATCATCGACTACTTTAGTTGCCACAGAAATTATTATTATTTTTTAATTTTAATGTAAAAAGGCAAAATTTTCAGAAATAATTTTTTAAATTTTTAGTGACATAAAAATCAATTTTGAGTTATAATATTTTTGGGAGTTTTCATGGAACAGTGTCAATTAATCTTTAACTAATGAAAATTTCAAAAAATTGTTCCTAAATACACATTTGAAACTTTAATAGCATATATGTGGTAAATTTGCTTATTTTAAATCTAGCATCTGTCCTATAAAACAAACACATTCGCCTTTAGTATTAGTAGAGATGACACCAACTGTCAGGAAGTGAAAAGTAAATTAAACCGAGAATTTGAAATATATGTTATTTTTTTAAGATGCATGCATCTTAAAAAAATCTTGTACAAATCTTGTCACATGCATGTATTTGCATGTGACAAGATTTGTACATACAAACAGTTTTGATAAATTTAGAAGAAACAATGATATCATTTGTGAAGCAAGAATCAAGTGAAAAAATCACATTATATACACCGAGAGGACAAATTATTATGACATTTGACACTTATACGCAGATCGACTGTAACTTTACGCTAGAGAGCATGATAGCTGAGTGAAGAAGCATAAAATATCTCACTGAATGAAAGAGCAAAGATGAGCTCAGTTATGAGAATTTCCGTGATTGTTTATTTGTGAATTTAAGTCGTATTGTAAGTACAACAAAATTTCAAAAATTTTATTAAAAAAATATTTTAGATAAAAATTTATTCCTCCTTTTAAAGCAAACCATATTTTCATTAATTTCTTCTTCAATAATGAAGGAAAAATTCATGATGAAGTATTTGTAGCAACAACGATTTAAATATCATGCTCTATTTTACAACAATGAAATATATTATTATAAAATAAGCATAAAAATATTTCAAAACCAGAGGGAGGGGTCTCTCCAAAACTTTCTCGCACATTTTCTAATAAAGGTGTTATTCAAGAGAGCGCCTTGCGTGGCAATGGCGTACAAAAATTACGAAATATTAATCTTTGGCGTGAATTTAGCATTTTTACTAAAACTATTGTGTTATCTTCGGCGATTAATTTCTCTTATGGCTAAAGCACCTAAAAATCGAATTTGTGTTTCAGACACGTTTTTCTAATAAATTGAAACTAATATTTGACACAAAACTGCACTTGTAGTCACAAAATCTCATACCAAATTTGATATATTTGTTATTGCGGTTTTGAATTATCGCGTTTGAATGTTTCTGAAAGTTTAGACCAACAGACAGTCAACCTCTCGTTGGATTTGGCTAAAAATTTTGTGTGTCTACACAATAAATGCTAAATCTGTGTACCAAATTTTATCTATCTAGCTCTCTTCGTTTAGTAATTATCTTGCTAACTTTTATTCGTACATTCGGACTTCCTTTGAACATATTTTATTCAAAATTTGATAGAAATCTGCAAATTTGGCGTAAAGACCGCACAAGTAATTATTGTGGAACAATGTCTGAACTCCCTGTCATAAAGCTGGCACTGTTCGCAGAATTTCAAAGTGTAAAACAGAGATTTTACTTGGCTTATTAGTAACTTTACTCAACAGCTCTCAATCCAATTGATATAGTAAGTCAAACGCTCACAGGAGTTTCTAGCTTAATGCGGAATCTTGGGCGGGGAGAGAAGCTAGGGTGCATACAGTTCAAATCTGTTCCAAAATAATCCTTTCATTACTTCGAAACGAAATATTGATTTAATCAAACAAAACTTGACATCATGTTCTCACAAGCAGACCTCCTTTTTAGAGATTTACAGATGGCAATTGAGGACAGCTCTTCTGTTTGCATTGAGGAATTGCAGCACCCCAAACTTCTTTCAGTTTATAAAATTATAAAGTACTAGCCGCCTTTGGCGGCCAGCCGGTTCGCCAGTATTACCGCTCACTACAACTTTCAATTAAATATTTTAAGTAACTGGTCTCTTAATATATTCTCAAACAAAACATTTTTAATCTTCAAATTTTGATAGTCATACCAAACTTATACTGTTTAGATCATTTCGTTCAATTTACTATATATATTTTGCTAATTTGTTGTCATTTCCGCAAAACCTCAACTTTAATTTAAAAGGTAAATGATAAAATTGGAATTAATATTATTTTTTAATAAAACCAAGCGTTTTATTTTATTTATCATCTTTATTGTTATTTATTAATTATTATTATTATTGAATATGAGTATTGCAAACAGAATTGCTCGGTATTTAAGTCTTATGTTAACTATAAAATATTTTTCATAATTTATGTAATATCTCAAACAATAATTCAACAAAAATTTCTGAGATTCAGCATAAAATTCAGTTTTTAGTTTTGCTTTCAAAAGGATTGAAATGAAATCAATAATAATATTTTGTTTCGGCCTCCTAATATATTCCAAAAATTATGAAGTCTAAATTTAATGTAGTAAGGTATTATATTCTGAGAAATATTCTGGACACACCAAATTTTAAATAAATGAATGAATGTTTCTAATTTCCACGATCAACTAAGACTTATTTATGAAGTTTTAAATGTTAAAATTTAGAAAAACTCAACATTTTCCTAATTTTAGGCCAATTAATCTTGAGAAACCTGCGCGCTGATCGGCGTATTTTCTTTGAAGCAATCGATGGAAAATCTAAAATTATCCTTTTTTTATTGAATAGTGATATTGAAATTTACATAAATCGGTCAGTTTAAGTGATTGGAAATTAACTCTTAAAAGTCAGTGATTTAGTTGATTGGAAATTAACTCTATGACCACCATAAAATCTGTGCTTTCTCTTGTGGTGTATGCATTCTCCTTAACATCCGCTCGAATAAAACATCACAGAGAACAAACACATCAAAAGTAAACATAACATTTCAATAGTTGCCAAAAACAAAAGAGAGAAAAATGCAATTAATAAGCAGACGATATTTAGAGAGGAAAATGAAATTATCTGAAATTAACCACACGCGCAGACGATATTTGCAAAAGTAAAAACATTCAAACCTGAAAAGGAAAATATATGAGTTATTCCATCAATAAATGAATTTTATTATTTCTTCATTATTTTATGAGTCATTAAACATCAAAATGGGTCCGGGACTAAATAAACACCCTGCATAGAGAGTGTAAAAGATCATAAAATAATTTTTCTTGAATTTAATTTTTAGAAAAATTAATATTTCATATTTGTTTCATTTCCTACAAACACGTGCCGAAAATTATATTTTTGCAGATTTCATTTCCAAAAAGGTTTAATTTATTTTTAATTGGAGCTTTAATCAATGAGATGGCAACACTTTGAGAAAAGCCAATTTTTTCCCATGAATGCGAAACGTGCTTAATTTCAACTTTTATTTTTTACGAAAAAAAATTATTGAAAAACATAGTTAAAATATTTATTTAAAAATTCATTAAAAATAGAAATTTAATTTTAAGATTAAAAGATAAATTTTTGATCTTTAACTTGATGTAAAAATCTTTTTTATGGGGTAATATTTTCGGAAGTTATAGAAGAAACACGTCAAAATTTCGCTTAATTTTTAAATAAATAAAATTCTATTTAAAAATTCGAAAAAATAACCCCCAGGTGCACATTCCCGACCTCCAAGGTATACACGTGCGAAATTTGGTAGCTGTAGGTTGAATGGCCTGGCCTGTAGAGCGCCAACACACACACACACACACACACACACACACACACACACACACACACACTGAGCTTTATTATAAGTATAGATTAACTTTTGCAAGCAATATTTATCAGTAATTTAATGGAATTTTACTTTTAGAGATTTCAATGTTAGAAAATGGCATTGCTCTTTTGAGGAACATGCTATTCCTTCTGAGGAGTATCGTTTCCTTTTTGAGGAAGGAAACTACTTGAAGTGCCCAGCCATGATTTCCCTTAACCGCGCTTGTGCATTATCAGCAGGCATTTCCCCTTTTCCCATAAGTTAAAGAGTAAGAAAATGCCGAAGAAATTGCAGTTCCAAAGATTTTAGAAATATGGTTTAAAAGACCGCGGAAAGGTCTTTTAAGAGCCTAAAATTGGAATTTAAGAAAGAAAAGGATGCATAAAAATTAATTTTAAAACTATTATAAAATACTCTTGTAAATAATACAAAGTTATTTTTTCTACATGCGTTCGTATATTAATCCTACATTTCGAGATTATTAATGTTATTGTTGTTGTTCAAGTGCAGTAATGTAAATCTTTTTAAATAGAAATAAGAATTGCAAGAAAAAAAAATTGAAAAATTTATTTTAATGCTAAATATTTAATTAAAGTCAGTTAAAAATTATTAATTGCCTAGTTGCAATTTCCTAATAAAAAATTTACTATACCAATTATAATTATTTATTTCTAATAATTACTTTTATTAACTAATTATAGTATAATAATTTAAAGGACAAATTTAAACTATGTAGAAATGTATTAATGTGGAATTTGGTATTATCTGCTATGGACCTTTATCACACTATTCACAAATACAATTTATCACTCTATATATTTGTTGCGAATATTTATACCAATTTCAAATGTCCTATTCTTTCCATTTTAGAAAATCGAACGAAATTTCTTTTTTAAGCACCAACTTTCATTCATATCAGAATCGTTTCGTATTCAAAGATATAACATAACACCACCTTTCATCCTCGTACTCAGTGTGTTCAGATACAGATATCATAATATCATAAATTCTCTATCTTTTTTCAGATTAAGAGAGATTTAAATTATGGAAATTCGTCAAATTTTTCGAATTTTTCTAAAAAATTCGTCGAATTTTTTTGATGATTACATTAATTTCTTTTTGTATAATTTCGTATGCGGGAAAATAAAAAAATTATAAAAAAACAGATGAGTACTGTTATTGTACTAAAATAATTAAGCCGAGTTGATATCAACAAAGAGAAACGATTTAAACGTCACAAAATTAAAGATTTAGCTCTAAATTAAAGAATGCTCGAGAGTACATTAAAAGCTAATTGCATTAAGTGCATGCTATTTGCCCCCAATAACCTTTGATATGTGCAGGATATTCTTTCTTGGGGTTAAAAACAATCTAATCATTAAAAAGAAAATTTTTCTAATGTAACTGCCATTTCAGCGAAAAGAGAAAATTGAAGACCTTTCGTTTTCAACGATTATCAAGAATTTCGGTTATCGCTAATAGTAATCTGTTTCTTTGATAAGATTCTACTATTCCCTTGAATTCAGTTAACTATTTCGATGATTGGAAATCTATCAGTATCGATTTCTTTGCGCTTCCAACTCCCATTTTGTTGATTGTCTATTCAATGTCATATTAGCAATATTATACTATACCATTTTGCACGTAGTATAGAGAAAGTAAAGTAATCATCAAAAAATTCTAACTCGAGATTTTGAGGAATCTCCGCGTTTTAAACCTTTCTGAGTTCAAAAAACACATTTTTGGAAAATGTCCGTCTCTGTCTGTGACAAATATAGTTCAAAAACACTTTGAGCTAGACGGTTGAAATTTGGTATACGACCTTTATGCAAAATTTGTAGATTTCTATCAAATTTTGAGTGGAATCAACTCAGAGGAAATCTGTCTATCCTAATGGTCAAATATAATTTAACAACTATCCATACCGTTAAACCCATCAGGGAGACGAGAACCAATCATCATACCGGAAGCTTCCATTTACATAGCTGAGATGTTTCCCAGTGGGGTATGCAGAAATATAAAAGAACCGAGGAAAGGCATTAAATTTAAAAAATGTTTCGTTTGCAATTCTAACTGTGAAGATATTTTCTTCTTCTATTTGCAATAATCCATGATAGTTGCATACAGTATAATTACTGTTTTTCCTCGCTAGTACTAATTGCAACATGTGATGCGATTTTTTTTTTTTTTGCATGCTTTTGTTTATTTTATTTATTATTTAGGTTTTATTTATTATGTTTTATTTATAATTATAATTGTGCAGATATATTTTTTGATTTGCATCAGTTCTTGATGCCTTATACTAGTTAAAAATGGATTTTTCAAAAGCTTAATTAGAGCAAAATTAATTAGAAATCAATCGAAAATTTAATATCCTTTTTGAAAAGAGCATATTATACACCTCTTTTTTTATATTACATTAAATAAAAATAAATAAATAGTTTACAAATACCGATTTTTTTCGCAAATTAATAAACTAAAAAAAATTATTTATATTTTACAACAATATTTTTTTTTTGTTATTTTAATTACTGGATTTATATTTTCTGGAATTCCAAAGATATTAAAAACATTTTTTATAACATGTTATACAAAAAAATTAAGAAAAGGAAAAACACAATAAATTATTTAGGAATTAATTATTTATTACTAAAAAGAAAAAAAATATTAAATTATTTGGAATTTAATTATTTATTATTATAAAGAAAAATATTAAATTATCTAGAGATTAATTATTATTAAAAAAATTAAAAAATATTAAATAAAGAAAAATTTTTAAAATAAAATAATCAACCAAATAAAATTAATTAATCATTATCATACTTCGATGTTTTGGATTTGAAATTAAGACCTTTAAATTTTTGTGACGGTTCCAGTATTCTCTCCTCATGTATTAGAAACAAAAAGGAAATTGTATAAAGAAGAATATGAGATTTCCAATCTTTAAAGCTATGGCGCTGCTTTCAAATTCATAATGCCGGTACGTAATTATACATATATCAGAAGGAATGTTAGCAATTCTCTTTCCAAACTGAAGCAGTCGCTATCATAACTACGTGCTTTAGAGAGGCGATTTTAAGGAGAAAGTAGTCGCCTCACCTGGTTGTTACGTAATCCCTCTCACTTCCTGTAATGTTGCCCTGTCTGAGAAGGAAATAAATCTTAATAACAGTCAATCTACCTGTCAGAAAGTTAGAGCACTCTTTTAATCTTTTTTTTTTTTAATCTTGACATGTGAGTTGTTGAGTTTCTATTTAATGGCTTAATTTAATTGAACAGCAATATTCTTTTAAGCGTCTTTAATGTGAACTGCATTTTTTTTCCTCTGATGATTTTTTGAAATTGTTTAAACATGTAAAAATAAAATATGATCTCTCTGGAAGTCAGGGACGGATTATCAAACAGACAAAATAGGTAATTACCTAGGGGCCATCAAGCTTTGGAGGCCTCAAGATCTTTCTGAGATATTTCAGAAATCCAGGTAGTTCAGTTTTATGCTTTCATTTGATTAAAAAAGATTATGTACTCGAATTAAAATTAAGTGTCACTTAAATCTTAAAATATTATTCCCATGATTTTTTTTTGCCATGTTTTCGAATTCATGTAGTTTTCTAACCGACTTACACATCAACAATGTTAGCAATATTTGTGTTTGAGTATTAAAATACTTTAAAAGGTTTTTTTTATATAATTTTCTTAAAATTATTATTAAATATTAATTAAAATTTTTATATGAAATCTAAACATTTTTGAAATTTATCTGCTATTAAATGTTTTGATATTTTAGTTTCTCTTAATATCTGTTACTTAAAATTTAATTATGTGTGTGTGCGCGCGCGTAGTTAAAATCAATAAAAAAAAATGCAAGAATTTGAAAGGACCCTTCAAATAATCAACGATGCCTAAGGCCCCTCCCTACAAAGCTTAATTCGGTTCTACTGGAAATTAATTATTCACTAAATCGGATTTTACATTTAAGATGGAATTAACATATTTTTGAAAATTATATGGATGCAAGTGCGTAAATTGATATTTATTCCAAAATAACACATTTTGGAGTATAGGTGTTTTTTTTTTTGTTTTGTTTTTCTTTTTCAAAAGTCAAAAGAAAAATTCTAGCTCTGCACTTTCATAAAATGAATTATTGTACTGTAATGAATTTGCTATTGAATGGAGTTAATTCTATTTATAACAAATAGCATAAATATTAAGTTTGAAATCTATGAAATCGCAGTTAACTCTTGGTAACAATAGCACTCATATATAAAAATGGCTATATATGATATATCAATAAAAAATAATTATTATTGTAATTTATTAATAATACAATAAGATAAGAAATATTTAAATTTTAATGAGTTACAGCTTTTTTCCCCTCCACCTCTCACTTTTTTTTTATCAGATTAAGTCAATTCTGTAGATATGCATCGCAGTTGATATTCAAATAAGCCGATGACAACCTAAATGCTACGACCCTGAAATGCACGTTAAGTACCACGCGACTCAAAAAAATCGATACACGTGTTGACACATTTGAACGTTCCGACAATTTTACGTCATTTTATAAAACCGCCATTGAAATTCCCCAAAGCGAAATTCATAAATACTCCATTTTATATAAAGAGACAGAGAAAACTCCCAGTTTCCCACCAATTCGTAAATCCGGCTCTTCCTCTTCATGGGTTGCCAAAATGTAAAAGCGCTTGGCGTAAAAGTCGCCAGAAATAATCTTAGCGAATATGAGACGCTGAATAAAATGAAAGTTTAATAAGATGATGTTCGCTCTCAGCAATGATGCTTACAGGGATCTTTGTGATTTGTTGTATTAAAAAATTTTATCAGTATTTCACAAATTATTTATAACAACATATGGGGATGACCTAAAATTTTTTTGGGGTTTGTCAGAAGTATAAATCGTTTCTGTAAAAAGAAAGCAAAAATTTTTTAATTCATTTCAATATACTTGAAATGATTTTTGAACGAATTGCATTAAATTGAAATTTATTTTTGTCATCAAGTCAACCAGTTTATTATGTCAACCAGTGATATATTTTCTGACATATATAAACAGAATCATGAAAAAATTTTCTGGAAAAAACTGGATATGCGAATACGGCATCAACTGATAGGATTTTGCAATAGAAAAACTTATATGTGCTTCATCAGACTTAATAGATAGATTTGACATAATAATAAATTAGAGGCAAGTAAAGCAGGGGAAAAAACGCACAGTGAAATATATATGCTTGCCTCACATACTAAATAGTTCAATAAAATCTGAAAAGTGAAGCATATTGTAAATTTAATTCCGACCAGAGAATCGTACATTCTCTGTTAAATAAAATGTAGTAAAAGAAGCATATTGCAAATTTTATTCTTCCTCGAAATCACACATTTTCTCTTTCTCCAAAGAATCTAGAAATATTCTAACTAGAATCAAGTCTATCTCTGCTACAGTGATTCAGTCTATATTTATTTATTTATTTTTCTGTCTTTCATAACGAAATATTTCACCAATGGATTCTGTATTTCAATCTGTATTTCAATGGCCATGTATTTCAATCTTATATCGTCTTCATGTTATTCCCTTCTTGCCCAAAATATCAGCAGTAATACGAAATGCTTGATTGGTCGATTTATGTTGTTATGAAAAGAACGTGTTATACGTCACTCACGTTGTAACGCTTCTTCTATTATTAATCATTTTAATTTACACCTTAGCATCAAGTATAATAGATACTCGTACTCGACGAATACCGAATACCGCAGACGAATTCATGCAAGTTCACACATATCTCTAAATTGTAACTATACTTATTGCAAGTGAGATGTTATTATTTTTTTTTCAATTGCCCACTTTCCTGTTCATTAAAAAAAAAACAAGAAAGCATAGACATTTACTTTCCTAAAAAAAAGTTTAAAAAAACTATGAAAATGTTAAATTTATTTTACACGTAATTTTAAGACTATTTATCGCACTGTATGCAATGAAGAATTTCCGATTAAGCGAAAGCCTAAGACACCTGAGTTAAATAGGTTGATTAAGAACCAACTTATTAGCGTTCTTATAATAAAAATAAATAATTTTGCAAAAAAAAAAATTACAGATTACATCTTAATATGCATTAATAAAAAAGTAATTGCGATAATGTATGCATGTATGTTCTATATCTCTTTTTAAATAACAGCGTCGAATTCAACTATATTATGCACTGCTCTATATATTACTGTTAAATTTTTCAAATTTGAATTTGAAAAAAGTACAAAAAATTTAATTAAATATTCCATTAATTAGAAAGTAACTAGGATTTTGCCTTTTTTCCTCAGTAATTTTATGGAAAATTAATCCAGATAAAATATTTTTTATATCATCTTAAACTTCAAAAATTTTCCTTTTCCAAGATATCGATTTCATTTCTGTTTCATTCCTGAGAAACGCCTGGGATATCAATTAATAGATTATAAAATATCAAGACAGTATTAACATTTTGCCAATTACAATTGATCAGATTGTTATATGCTTCATCATGTTCATTTATTTGTTACAATATTTATGAACACTAAGCGTCTTAAAAAAATTGTATACGAACAAAGAGCATGCAATCATGAGTCAAATTAATAAAAATAAGTCAATCTGGAAGTATATATACGTTCCAACTCCTTCTAAACAATTAAGTCGAATTCAACTAAACTTTGCTTACTTGTTATTTAAAACAAAAGAGAGAATACTGCCAACTTTTCAAAACACAAAATGAAATTAAATATTCAATTAATTAGAAATTGGCTGACATTTTGCTATTTTTCCACAGTAACTTTGGAACAATTTATTCAATAAAAAAACCATCTTAACCATCTTAAAATTCAAAATTTTACCTCTTCAATATATCAATTTCATTTCCGTGCATTTTTTCCTTCGATTTTTTATTAATTTTCCAAAGTATAATGAATAACCGAATAGATGCAGACGATTTTAAATTAGGAAATTTATCGGCGTTTTTAAAGAATCGTCTGATTTAGTTGATAATCTCCTTTTAATTATATATATATATATATATATATATATATATATATATTAAAAAAAGTTTCAAAAGATCAAAATATTGTGGTTATTATAATATTTTATTCAAAAATAGTTTTAGCATTAAAAATATTAGGCATGAAAATATTTTAATCCCGGATATATCAGCTAATAATAAGTTTAAAAAATACATCTAAATTTTTGCTAAGCTAATAAGTAAACATCACCAAATTTTATTATTAACAAATTGATTAAGTTAAAAACATGTTAAAATGTGAAACAAACTGACAACTTATCGAAAAAGGGACCTCATAATATACATATAAAGGGTCAGTCAGGATTAATAAATAGGTAGAATAGACAACTGTCTAAGGAGTGGGGGATTTTATTCGGAGGAGAGGGGTCTTCAAAATAATTTATTTTTGCGCTTTCAATTGATTTAGAAAATTAATATTTGTTTAAATAACAACAAGTCTAGTTTAAAATTTTAAACATTATTCTAACTAGTTAATCAGATTTTGCAAGGTTTATTTTACGCTGTTTTATAATTTTAAAAAATGTAGCTTTATAATTTTAAAAAAATCCGCTTTTATAAAGAAACAATATCTCTAGAATATCTTAAAAAATTCATCATTTTTTCCCTTTTTATTACTTTGTTTAAAATTGCATTTAAATTTTGAGTTTTGAATTTTTTACAATCGAGATATTAAAACTCTTTCTTGGAAGTGATTTAAATTAAAAGTTGTTTCAGCTTGTCATAGTTTGTTACTTAAAATTACTTAAACAGAGATTAAAAACCAAATCAATTTAAAAAATATCTTGTTTTGGAAGTTGGAAAGGAAATTAAGAAGATTCCGAGATTTGCACTGTTTTAAAGTTCTAAGAATGTTTAACCAGCTCTGATATAGGGATACAAAATCCCTAAACTATTATTGGTTGATATGAAAACTAGTCGAAAATTTTCCGTTTCGTTATACGTATTCATCTTATAGGAGAGCTAATTTTACGAGAACACGCTATATACTTGCTGAGAATTCGGAATTCAGCCAAGCATTCAGCCATAAACAGGGGGAGGAGAGGAGAGATAAGATTATTTTGCTCTTTACTATGACGATAAGTTTCAGTGTCAATAAAAACTGTTGCTGTCTGCTATCAACCTTCTATACCGACTTGAAGTTATTAGTAAATTTTCCTAAATATTTATCCTTGTGAGCAGCGTGGAGAGGGAGCGTAAACCGCTATTGTTTATTATTGTTCGATTAGTCAAATTTTTATATTTTGTTAATTATTTTCATCATATCGAAATATTTAATGACTAATCGTAGCTCATAGAAAACATAATATATTATCTGCTATTCAACATTTCAACATTTGCAAAGCTTTTTTTTTTCAATTAAAATGCGAAATTAGAATGATTTTTATTCAACTATCATCTCATTTCTTTCTTTTTCTTTTTTTTTATTTACTTATTTGGAGCAAAGCTATTGGAAGAATAAATATAAAAAATCTGCCTATAATTTTTCATACCTTAAGTTGAACATGTTGCAATTATATAGGCAATATAGGCAATTTAAAACTCGATATTTGTTATATTCCTTAGAAAACATAATGAACTTCAGAAAATACAATTAAATTAAACTTCGTTTATCGCAATCATAATCAAATCGAATTACTAATATCTCGGTTAATAAAGACGAAATTTTAAATCCTAATTTCTTTTCTTCCGGCTAGGTTTTTCAATAATTATTGACTTTAAATTATAAAAATAATTCAGCGAATACTATTGCGGATTAACATTTTACTGAGTACCAAAATCAATCAGAAACAAAAGGATTTGTGGAAATTTTTGATTTCTGTTGTTTCGTTTGCATTCCCCCCTTGACTCTTTAAGAATATCTTTCCTCACTCAACAACGTAAAACTAATTTTTGCAATGCCCTTTTGTTCGTATCAATCCGAAAAAAAAATTTGAAATCTGAAATATTTTTTTAGCATTGGATATAAGTAATTAGATGTAAAAGTGTGTACGCAGTATGTAAATTTTATATTAAATGTTGATTCTTATTTGAATTAAAATAATTCTGGCAAATATTTTCACCAAAAAATTGTTATCTATCTGTTATTAGTAATTGTTCAGTGGAAATTGCTTGGTTGGCAAAAAAGAAAACAGATGAGAAAATTTATTTGATTCTTTTAAAATTACTTGATTCATAAAGAGTGACTCGATTTTTAATTTTCATTTTGAGCTTAAGAAATCTTTTTGTAATTTTCTGAGAGTAAAGGCTGTCTATTTAACAGAAAATAAATAAATACATTTTTTTAATACGAATATAATTTGACTATAACCGAGTAACCGAGCTAACAAACTCTCTTCCACAAATTTAAATTCTACCATCCTTGTTTAAGCTGACATGAAATATTAACAATTTATTTTTATTTTCAATATTTGGAATTAGTAGTATTAGTTAATTAATTATAATTTACTAATAATTATTAATTACGCTAATAATTATTATCATAATTAATAGTATTTCATGGCTATAATACTCTATAGTCATCCCATATAAATAATTTTGGATTTATTCCAAAATGTTTACAAAATTTTTATATTTTTCAATATTTTTAAGGCCTTTTAAAAAAATATGCATATTTTCTTGCACATTTTAACAAAAGCATAATATACTACACAAAATTGGGTTTGGGTTTCCTTCGGCTAAAGATATTTAGTTTCTTTTTTTTTATTTATTTTTGTATTATTAAATACATAAAAAAAATCTTAAAAATTCATTAATTTTAATTTTGGATTCAAAAAACATTATAGACACCTTAGAGATAATTCCATATACAATTCCCCGAAATTTGTATTTCAGAGAAATCATGAAAAATTTCGTACCCATAAGCTCAGATGTTAAAAATACCAGAAAGTTTCGAAAGATGAACAAAAATACAATATGAAGAAATATCATTTTAAAGCATTCATTTCTCCAATAACAGAGAAAAAAATCCATAGAATAGTCTGTAACTTTTATAAAAATCTTGATCAGCTTATTTTAAATTACTTCCATTAAATATTGCAAAAATTTCGGACATTAAATATCATATTTATGTAGTGAATGTATGAAAGTAAAATAAATCAATAGAAGATCAATATGTCATAAATTTCATTCTTAATGATTATATATAAGTTTTACCAGCATAAATTCAGAACTTGCACAAAAATCCTCACATTCTTGTTTCCATTATTTTAAAAGCCTTAGACTCCACTTGAGTTCATTAAAAAAAAGTCATATTAATTTAAAACTTTCATTCTTATAAAGAAGAACATTTCTTACGCAGGATTTATCAAAATTTAAGAATCGGATTCCTGAACAAATATCTTAAATAATTTCAATAATAATTGTGTCTTGAAATTCACTATCTATCTAGCTCTTTTCTATCCGACAATCTGAAAAGTGAATGCTGTAGCATTGTTTATCGCCTGTAATGCATCAAAAATTATTAAATAACAATTAAAAAATACAGATGCAACTCTGCAATTTTACAGATGTATTTAGAATAATTCAAGCTATATATATATATAAACTAATAAAAACATATCTATAAATATTTTGATGAATTAGAGATGAAGGGGTGTATGTCGCTTTAAAATTCAATTTTAAAACAATTTAATTTTTTTAAATTGTATTTTTGATATGATTCAGTTACTTGGTTAACAATAATGGGTGGTTAGAATTAATTAAGAAAACCAACTTTCTGTAAAAATTTTTTATTTTTGTTCTATTCTATTTCGTCAGGTGAACCGCAAATAGAACTGCTAAGGGCCTCATGCGACCCCAAGTCTTTATATGCTTGCAGTAAAACATCTAACTATAGAGGAATGTCACGCAACAGCCATTTCCCATTTTCTAGAACTTTTTTAAGTGTTTCACTCAATCTTTTTAGATAAGCTGCCATTACAGATATAGGAGTTGAGTCATGGACTACTACCATTTGCAAATGTCCATATGTGAATTGACGTCAAATTCCACATACACGTGTACAAGAATTTCACCTTTAATTTCCTCTTTAATGTATGTATGCGATAAATTTTATTTTTCTCGCCGAGTTGTTCAGAATTTTAATGAATTTCGTTTTAATTTTATTCCTTGTTTTAATCAGACTTCATTCCGAGTATTTTTAATATGTTTGATTAACTAATAAGATATAACATAGAATTCCATTTAAATAAATATTTCCTTTTTTTTTCTTTGCAGTCCAGGTGTTTTTATTAGATTCTAGTTTCCTTTTTCATATACTAAGTGATAAATACTTTCGGACGTATATTTTCGATCCTTTCTGCCTATTTTAATTATATTAAAAATAAAGATATTTCATTGAAAAAATTCCTAACATTTTAAAGGAGAAAAAAAAATTTTACAAAGAATTTTTTTTCATATTTTAATTGAGTATCATAATTTAATGATAGATAATTTTATTTAGAAAACTGTGTGTCATACAAATTGCTATTTATCCAATAAACATGGAAAGTTTTATTAAATAAAGTAAAATAAGAAATTTTACGATGAAATAAATGACAAAAATTTATAATAATGGAAATAATTCGGTCCCACTGCAATTAGTTTGCAGCAGACATGCGTAAGAAAACGACGAATTGATGATACTTACAGAAAGTTGCTACTTTAGTCATCCATCAATCCAGATTTCAGTTCAAAATAGCCAAAATTCTCCAGAGCAATAATTATCTATCCGTTTGCTTTTATATTTCTTAAGATATTAAGAAAATAATTTTTATAATAATTTAAATATAAGTAACAGTCCATTTTTTACCTGCTTTGATATAAATGCCGCAACATGCCTGACAATCATCAGAGCAGAACCTCCCAAATTTTGTTCTATTGAACTCAATAATCTTCTTTATATCAAAATTATGCACTCAAATAATGTACAAAAATTTGAATTAAAAATCATTAATATTGTTCATAATTCTTCTAACATGGAAAAAATATATGAAAAGCTTATTATTATTTATACAATTTCTCCATGCACCATGTACGAAAACTGATGATTCATAGTTTCCACAGATGGGGTTGTTGTTTTTTTACATTTCATTAAACATTTAAAATTCTGTTTTTCAAAATTATTCTGATATAAAATAATTTATTGCTGTTTACCGAATAACATTTTTAAATCGAATTCCTTATTATTTATATTTTGTTTTTCTGCTTTTTTCCAGTTTCTGGAGAGAGGACAAATTTTTTTCGGAACAAAGCGAGCTCGCTAAAGAATGATCAAAAGTCTGTTCTGTGCAAAAGTTTTTTTCTGCGACTAAATGGGTAACACAATTTAGATTTCATAAACGTAATTAGAAATTCAACGTACAAAGTATACATAAAAATAGAAAGCACACAGTCAAGATAGAATTTCTTGAAATATATGGCCAGAAACTCTATCATGATGAACTAATGGGCACTCGAAGATGCAAAAATGACAGCTTAATATCAACTGAAAACTCTTTGATTGGTGATAATTTACACTTTCACGATATGTCCATTTTCAAAATTGCTCCAAGTTAGCTCATTATATAAATATATATATATATATATAACATTCTTTCATGCACTAAAAATTAAAATTTTTTAAAGTTTTAATTAATTTTTTACTTTTTAGTTAATTTATTATTCATTATTGTAAATATCATAGAATATTGAAATTATTTTTCTCTCATTTTCATTATTAATGAAGTTATGCAATTATTCATTAAATGAAGACTTAAAATTATTCATTATTTCAAAAATCAAAACTTAATTAAATCTATCAATAAAGTTTTTTTAAAGAAAAAATAGGCCCACACACACACATTCATCTTTATTATAAGTATAGATGAAATTACGCAAAAAACGTTAAAATACTTAACTGTGTTATATCAACAAAAAGAGTAATTTTAAAAAATTCCGCGTTTTTTATCCATGACATAACTATTTCAGTATTTCATCTGCTTTTATCTTGTGTTTAGCTTTTATAGATGAATCAGCCGAGAAACAGAAAAGATGAAGACAAATAAATCCATGTTTTCACGAATCTTCATTATATCAGATCTTTCCGGAGGAAAATATATATATTTTTTTAATTTCGCATGCTCGTCTGTCGGTTAATCTTCTTGTAAATACACAAGCTGAAAAACGGAAAGAGATAGACGAATGGAATTTGGCGCCAAATTTAACATTTTTGCATCAAATTTTAGATGAAATCTGCTAACGCATATTCTACCTATTTAACAAACCTATGTATGTAAAAATGTGACTGAAAATAATCAAGCTACATGGATTAGAGTTGGCATATGATTTTATCACTGGGATTTCATATCCATGTCCTCCATCTTTCTAACAACTCCATCAGCTGATTGATTGTCTATTCCTATCTATGTAAACATAATAAATTAAAGAAGTAACTAGATAATTACATCGTCTAATCTGGTATTTACACAAAATATGTAAATAGGTATCATATTTTGGAATCAACATGTTAGCGAAAAGATATACAAGACACATACTAGATTGGCACCAATACGTGAATGAAGGTAAAGACAAAAATTTCCATGTTGTGGAAGTGTATTAGAAAATTGAGAGGAAAACTATCTAGCTAGATTTACTTTTTATAAGAGTCAAAAGAGTAGTTTTTTTTAAAGAAATCTTATTTTTTAAATTTAAAAAAGTTTATTCGTTTATTATTTAAAGAGGTAAAGAGAAAGGAAGGAAAAACTTTTTTAAAAATAGAATTTTACATTTTTTAATGGATTTATGAAAAGATGCAAAATAGCAAATGTTTGAAATAACTGTCTATCCAGCAAAATCAGTCAGCTGCGTAGTGTTACTGACGAAATATGGAGTCAGAAATATGCTTTATAAGCAGCTACGCCGTTTCAAAAAGAAAGAAAGAAAAAAAAAGGGGGGGGGGGAAGAAATGGACAGAGAAAACGGAGGGCGCGGATATAAAAGAATCTTGTTTGGAAAAGATCCAAAGGAATAAGAAATGTTTTTCGGAATTATCTTTCCGAATTTTTTAGAATTCAATGTTATCGCTCGGATAAAAGCTTTTCTTATAAAAAGCATTACTGCCTTTGCGTCTTTTAAGTATTTTTCTTATCTTCGTGTACAAAGGGCATAACTCTGGAACTGTACATTAAGTACCCATGTTTTTTTAAATTGTTATTATTTGCATTCTTTTTCGGTTGTAGTATTTAAGACTGCTTCGTTTTCCTCTTGAGAAGTTCTTTAAAAAGTAAAAATAGGTTCGCATTAAGCTTAGCATTCAATCTCGATAACTGTTAAGATATTTCTGAAGCGATTCTTAAAAGAAATTGTTTTAGAATACTGTGAGAGAATTTTAATATTAATCTTGTACTACATTTTTTAGATTATATGACTTATTGATATATGTTTTTTAGATTAGATTATTAGATTCTGGTGAATCTCTATGCTTTAGATTTCCCAAACTGCAAAACGGAAGGGGGAAAATAATTTTTTTTTTAAATTATATCTACCTATCTGCTAGTACATGCATATATGAGTACAACAAACTTAAAAATAGCATCTAACTGAAATTTGCATATCGTTTTATAAATAAAATGGTTGATCTGTATCAATTAAATAAAAGGAAGAGGTATGTTTCCAAAAAGCATCCTTCATTTTCCAACCTGAGCTATGAAATTCCTCAAGTTGGCAATGTAGTCTTTAATTGGAAATTTGTCTTGCATAAATATCAGAAGTAAAAAAATATTAAATTACCAGTGCAAATATAAAATTGTAAGAAACCAAATAGTCAGTTTATATTTAGGAAAATAAGAGAATAAAGTAATGTAAAATGATAGAGTAAACAAATAAAATCTAAGTAAAGTAATTAAATTAACGAAACAATACAATAGAATAAGTGTAGAAATAGGTTCATTCTTTTATTTTTATTGTTAGAAATTTGTGAATTATTTTTCTTCAAAAAGCTAGAAAGATATTATGCTGCTTAAAAAATAGGAAGTGTCTTGATGAGTGTATGATGTATCCTGGGGAGAGAATAATTTTAATTAAGTTTTGAAAAAATCGAAATGAGTGTAATGCATAGTTTTCTCTTGAGATGTAATTTTGATTGCAAAACATTTTCACTATATTACAAATAAATGCATTTTTTTAGTAGACTCATTACGTTATGGTAAAAATAGGCTAATATAGTAGAAATTTATAATAAATAATCAGGAAAAAAAAGAAAGGAAACAAGATAAATATAATAAACAAAAACAGTATATATAGATTTGTCATAAACAAAAAAAGAAACTGCATAAATATCTTTAAATGTAAAATTTTAATTAAATGTTTTAACTTAAATGGTTTTCAACTTACGTTTGTTAGCTAAAATTGACAATCTAATGGAAGCATTCACTGTCTATACTCTCACTCACCCAATTTGCCTTAGAGTATATAGTTGGAACCATGCCTTAGAAGAACAGTATTTCCATTGCAATTTCGCAATGACTAACAATCATTTATTTAATTTACATTGAACGTTAAATTTGAAGTGCTGATCCAGTGTCGGCTTAGAAGGTGCAGGACCAATTGGAAACAATTTTGGTCAGTCCCAAGCCACGATCAACTTGCTCAAAATCTGTGCCATCATATGAATATTACAACCAGTCTGCTATACACTTTAACCTCTGTGATTAAACGAAAAAAAATTTAAATAAACGTTTAAAATAAGTTATTAACCTGAACAGATATTTTAACATTTAAAAAAATTGCATACGAGTCAATCCACAAGTAATAATCAGAATCTATATATCACCTCCGAAAAGTAACATAATACGCACTTGTTTTAGTGATTTCAAAACATTTTTTTTTAATTCTTAGGTTTTTATTTTTTTAGTTTTTAGAAGGAAGAAATTGGATTTTGAGTGTTGTGAAATAGTCATCAGTTCAGGATTTTTAAAATTACTTAGCGTACATAAAATATACATCTGTTAAATCATTATTCCTTTTCAAATGAAAGACTTTCTATTTTGTCTGCGGAAGTTTTAAAAAATTTATCTAAATTTAAATTCTAATCATATCGAGATTCAATTGATATAAGTGCCAAATTGTTCAAATGCCCACATGTAAAATAAGTGAAGTACGTTTTGTGTCTTAAATGCATTTTAATGAATTTCAATTTTCTTCTGTAAATTCAGAAGCAACAGTCTTTCGGATTGCTACATTTCTTTTAATATTAATGTAAATATGCATACAGGTAACAAGAAATTTTACCAGCATTTCAATGCTTTAATGGTACTTCTATCTCTACTTTTTGCCTCTTTTGGATTACGTGTTTAAATAGAATAAAAGAATTTATTTTTGTTTTTTTTAATGAAATCTGAAATAAATTCCTATTATGCTTTGCACGGGGCTCAGCTGGGAATAATTGGTTCATTCAACTAGACAGCAGCCCTATAAAAACTTTACATTAAATTAGAATCATTTTTTTTCAGTAGTAAAACCGAATAACATTGTATTATTTTAGTTAAATTAGCTCCAGTTTGGCCAACGTGGAGCTAAATTTTCTTTCATAAAATAATTGTATAAACAGTTTGCCAATAAAAAGTAAGAACTTCCCGAAATTCACGAAGTTTTTCTTGGAAAAAAAATATACCTTTTATATACTGTTTTAAGAAAGGCAGTTGTATAAGCACGTTGTATACTTCCGGGTAGTTATTCACACGAATATAATGAGACTTATTTCCTGGTATTTACATCCACAAGTAAATAGTTAGTATTTTATATTGCTTAGAATTCCCAGTAAAGTTAATAGGTGGAAAATCTGTGCTTTTCACTTCCAGCATGTTTGAAAATTATTGAAATAAAGCAGAAATTATTTATTTATTCTTATTGAATACAGCGCATAGCAGTAAAATCCTCGATTGAATTAAGGATCGTTAAAAAAATGATTATTTTACAATCACAGACGTCCTTTAACTAATAAAGACAGTTAATTTTTTTTGTTCAGATTTAGAATTTTTAAAAATGCATTTGAATTATAGCCCACAAATTAATATTATATCGTGGTTTAATTATATCCCATATTAATTTAATATCAGTTTCAATGAAGATTCCATTGTACTTATAATCTAGCATGAACCACCCATGTACGAGTACATGAGATTTTACTGTATTGCTAGGACTCTTTTACAGGATTTTAAAATGACGTCCAGCGAGCTGCAGCCAATTTAGGTAATCAAGGCGGGCGGCAGTTTATTTACTGCATCGGCGCCCGGAGACACAAGAGGCCCACAGTGCTCATGACGTCATGCCGCTGATATTCGAGTCGTACTCCCGCAGCGAGCCTCGTGCCTGTACACTGCCCCGAGTACTTGACGCCATCTTAGGCCGCGCTGGGGGGATGCCTCAATATTGATGTACGATCCGGTACTAGGTAGGCCTAGCTTAAATGCAAAGCGAGGGCGTTTGGCTTTATCCTTTGAAGGTCGATATTTATCACAAAAGGATCTTGGAAAATACCTTGAGGGCTTTTTTCAGTACTTCTATGCTTCAGTTGCGCAAAAATTTTAAAATAATCATTTGGTAAGTTGAATAAAAAGTACATTGGGAAATACAAATTTTAACTTCCCAGAATTGAATAGTACGGTAAAGTCGCGCATTGATAAATTCATAGTATTTTATCTTTAAAAAATATTGTCTAAGCTTTAAAAGAAAGAGAGAGAGAAACGGGAGACAAATTTTAGCTCTTAAAATTTGAAAGTTTAATTTTTTGTTTATTTTTCGCTAAAATTACCTTGTAAAGTCGAAAATTCTGGCCCTTAAAAAAAATGCCTGAAAAATATATATCAAAACTGCCTTAAATATTCTTTATACTTTTCCTTCAATTTTTTTATATTAATGCGATAGCCAATATTTTATTTATTCATTTATCAATAATGATTATGAAAATATGATGAAAACAAAAGAAATATAAATTTGATTGTTTGCCTTCATTCTGACAGTTTATCATGATTGTCAGAATGAAAGATAAATTAATTTCAAAACGGAATATATGGAAATTTTAAATGGAATATCCATATATAATATTGAAATATATAATAATAATATAATATTGAAATACCATACCATATATAATATTGAAATATATTAATTTCAAATGGAATGTTTATCGAAGGGAATAAGGATATTTCAAAAGAGAAAATATGAATTTCAAAAGGGATTTGGTTGCTCAGAGTAAAGAATTTCACTGATGACACTTTTTTTTTTAAATTTCTCTGAATACATTTAAAAAAGCATTTTTTCACTTTTTCTTTCCATTGTAAATTTTAAACTGAACAATTATAATTGATTTAGGGAGATTTTATATTAATTTTACTTAATTGGTAAAATTGCTGCACATTATAAATCTCAAAAATTAACTACAGATAAAATGTATCTTAAAATGGAGCTATAAAATATTTCATAGAAAAATTTTGACAGAAATGAAATCTTGGATACTGCTTAATTCCTTCAAAATGAAATTAAATCTTGACGGATAATTGATGTTACAAGAAATATAAATATCTTTTTAACAAATAGACCTCATTTTCTTAAAAAATATGCTTCGTTGTCAAACATGCTTATTGATTTTTATTCATCGTATTTTTATTTTATATTTATTATTTAACTTTTAATATTTTATTTAAGATAAGAAATCTCATTATTTGAGAGAACAGCATTTTGATCTTTTTCCACTTTTTATCACTTTTGGGGAAGTAAATGAATTTTTTCATAATTCATAAATATTAAAAGAAAAGAAAAAAAATCTTAATTAATAAATATTGAATATTTTTTTAAATAAACTAAAAAAAATCAATAAAACGTGCATTAATTACTTCAACATGTGAGATAAAATTCATTTACACCAGTATTAAGTTGATTTAAACATTTATTATTTTTTAAATGTAGTTTTATCTCTACAGTTCGCTTTCATCTAAGAATAAACTTTTATTGTTGCCACAAACTATTTATTAAAATGATAACTTAAAGATATGCAAAAAAAAAATGTACAAGAAAAAATAAACAAAATTAAATAATCGTTTGAAAAAAAATCATTTGATATCATCTACATGATTTAATTTTCAGCAGACAATAATTGAAAAAGATATTCATCTAGAAATAATAATTTATGAATTTTAAATTAAATATTTTCTGTAAATATAATTTTTTCACCTATTTTAGAGAATAAATATTGACAAATTTGAAGAAAAAAATTGTCACAATTTATTTTGGATTGCCATCCATGGCTTAGTAAACTATTTGAAGAATATAAGAATTAAGAACATACGTTAAAATACTCATACGGAACATTTAAGTATTTAAAAAGCGTTAGATAAAGCATTCGATTACGTCGTCACTTCTTAAATAAAATATTTTCTCTCTTTAAAACCATCAGACACTATCTTTATTTTTATCTGACTCAAATATTCTGATTTCATAAAGCAAAAAAATAATGACGGATAAAATGCTCTTGAATTGCTTATAAATTTTGATTGTTTTATTATTGTTGCAGGTTATAAATTAGTAAGATTTTATCTAGTTGATGCAAATGAAAAATATTCAGACAATAGAAAGAACAAACAATAAATATATCATGATAATGACGGTCATACTCTGATGATAATAACTGATATTTCAGAAAATCATTTGTTTTATAATATTGAGAACATACTGATGGCATATAAGAACAATGCATTTATTTCCATTTATTTGATCAGCAATTTATTAATAAACTAGCCGCCTTTGGCGACCAGCCGGTTCGCCAGTATTACCGCTCTCTACAATTTTCAATTAAATATTTTAAGTAACTGGTCTCTTAAAGGATTCTCAAACAAAATATTTTTAATCTTCAAATTTTGATAGCCATACCAAACTTATACTGTTTAGATCGTTTCGTTCAATTTACTATATATATTTTGCTAATTTGTTGTCATTTCCGGCAAAATTTTAACTTTAATTTAAAAGGCAAATGATGAAATTGCAATTAATATTAAGATATTTTTTAATAAAACCAAGCACTTTATTTTATTTATCATCTTTATTGTTATTTATTAATTATTATTATTGAATGTGAGTATTGCAAACAGAATCGCTCGGTATTTAAGTCTTATGTGAACAACAAAATATTTTTCATCCTTTATGTAATATCTCAAACAATAATTCAACAAAAATTTCTGAGATTCAGCATAAAATTCAGTTTTTAGTTTTGTTTTCAAAAGGATTGAAATGAAATCAATAATAATATTTTGTTCCGGCCTATAAATATATTTCAAAAATTATGAAGTCTAAATTTAATGCAGTAAAGTATCATATTCTGAGAAATATTCTGGACACACCAAATTTTAAATGAATGAATGAATGTTTCTATTTTCCACGATCAACTAAGACTTATTTATGAAGTTTCGAATGTTAAAAATTTAGAAAAACTCAACATTTTCATAATCTTAGGCCAATTAATCTTGAGAAACCTGCTCGCTGATTGGCGTATTTTCTTTGAAGCGATCGATGGAAAATCTAAAATTATCCTTCTTTTATTGAATAATGATATTCAAATCTTCATAAATCAGTCAGTTTAAGTGATTGGAAATTAACTCTTAAAAGTCAGTGATTTAGTTGATTAGAAATTAACTCTATGACCACCATAAAATCTGTGCTTTCTCTTGTGGTGTATGCATTCTCCTTAATATCCGCTCGAATAAAACATCACATACAAAAGTACTACATAGAACACATCAAAAGTAAACATAACATTTCAATAGTTGCCAAAAACAAGAGAGAAAAATGCAATTAATAAGCAGACGATATTTACAAAAGTACAGATATTTAGACTGGAAAATGAAATTATCTGAAATTAAAAACACACGCAGACGATATTTACAAAAGTAAAAATATTCAAACCTGAAAAGGAAAATATATGAGTTATTCCATCAATAGATGCCATAAGTTTGTTTACATCTTCATTATTTTATGAGTCATTAAATATCAAAATGGATCCGGGACTAAATAAACACCTTCTATAGAGAGTGTAAAAGATCATAAAATAATTTTTCTTGAATTTATTTTTTAGAAAAAATAATATTTCATATTTGTTTCATTTCCTACAGACACGTGTCGAAAATTATATTGTCGCAGATTTCATTTCCAAAAAGATTTAATTTATTTTCAGTTAGAGCTAGAATCAATGTGATGGAAACACTTTGAAAAAAGCTATTTTTTTTCCCATGAATGCAAAACGTGCTTAATCTTAATTTTTATTTTTTACGAAAAAAATTATTGAAAAACATAGTTAAAATATTTATTTAAAAATTCATTAAAAATAGAAATTTAATTTTAAGATTAAAACATTAGTATCATTTAAAAGATAAACTTTTGATCTTTAACTTCATGTAAAAATCGTTTTTGTGCGGTAATACTTTCGGAAGTTATAGCAGAAACACGTCAAAATTTCGCTTAATTTTTAAATAAATAAAATTCTAGTTAAAAATTCGAAAAAATAACCCCCAGGTGCACATTTCAGGTCTCCAAGGTATACACGTACCAAATTTGGTAGCTGTAAGTTGAATGGTCTGGCCTATAGAGCGCCAACACACACACACACACATTGAGCTTTATTGTAAGTATAGATATAGATTACTACCATGCTCTCAAAAAACTGCTTTTTCTTTGTTTCTCACGCCACGAGGTAAAAGAAAAAAATCCCTGACCCCTACGCTGTTATTTTAAAGATACCTAAGATTCACTTGCCTAAGCTGACACACGTCAAAAAAAAATCC
>JAPMOR010064831.1:687893-702965 GCA_026543865.1 Argiope aurantia | reverse complement strand
TACCTAAGATTCACTTGCCTAAGCTGACACACGTCAAAAAAAAATCCTTATCAGAATCGCATAAGATCACTAAAGGCAAAAATCCTATCACTTTCGCTCTTCTCTTCTGGGGCGAACATAATGTGTTTTACTTTATTCTCTTCCTCAGTTGTGTGTGCGTGTTTGGGGGGGGGGGGGATTGGAGGGTTGAAAAATATTTTTTCAGAAGTCAATGTGAAATATGATTGATAGGGCAATTCATTAGATTTATATTTTTTAAGGAATGGTCACATTTAATAACTTTTATATATTTGCTGAAACTCGTATAGATTTTTTTTACAAAATTTTTCTTAGTTCAGTAGAAATGTTGTTGCAAAAGATTTTTTTCTCTCTCTAAGTTAGGGCTAAAGCGAATGTTATACCATGAAAGTATAAAAATGTTTATCTCTTCGTAATTCGTATCTATGACTAGTTCAAATATTATATAAAAATTCCCAATTCTCCATCTCATTGCGAACAGAAAAAAAAAAAAAAGTTTAATTTTCTTAATTCTAGAAAAAAGTACCCCCCCCCCCCACACACGTAAAGCCAAAAGAAGCTACGGATCTTAGTTTTTAATGTCTAGCAAACAAATGAAATTAAAATTCGTGTTTTAAGAAATTATATATTGCATATAACTCATGCAGTAGGTTCTTTCGATATGCATGGCCCTTCGGATCTCTCGGTTTGAAATTATTCGATTTTGGTTGTTCTTGAAGTAGTACCTTGATCAGCTCTCATCACTGCAAGAAATTTAGAGATTGTGTCTGGTAATAAAAGTTTATCATGCAAACAAAAATATTGCGAAACGAATGATTTTCTATCGAATGATGGATGGCATATTGAATTAGAGATTACTCATTATCCTATATATAATGAATGCATCAATCAAACAATCGGAGAGTTAGGGCAAAGGTCGGCAAACTCTTTCAGTAACGAACCATTTTTAGAATTATATTGACCTAAGTAATACTTGCGGGACCACATGAATTAAAAAAGATACATTTTGAAGAATTGAGTCTATTTTTTTGTTTAAAAGTATTGTGATAAAATGTATTAATATTTAATAATTTTATATCAATGCTATAATAATCATAATTACAGTTAAGAAACATAATTATTAAAAGGAAATATAATCAATTTTAAAACTTCTTACATATACGTTATCGTTTTCCTTTCATTAAACAGTATACTGGGATTCCAAATATTTTATAAAATATTTATAACTTAGAAAAATAACAAAATTAAAATATACCCTCCATAAAAAAAAGAACAATTTGAGATAATATAATGAGATTTTTGTTGCACATGGGAATCTGGTGACGCAACATTTTCATTTGTTTTCACTCCACTTCTAGTGAATGAGCGTGACCTTTTCTCTAATTATAATCTATTTTAGTTTTAATTTTATTCTTTTAAGAGAATATTATTTACTAATTTAAAAAGAACTGCGATTAGACATTAAAAGAGCCGCAATGGGTTCCGGAGAAGCAATTTGCCTGCATATTATGCTAATAATAAATTCTGGTTTCTGTATCATGGATAAACCTGTAAACAACTACAAAAAGATCTCATTGGAAGGCCATTTTTTGTAAATCACTATTTTTAAAATTTTTCATAGCTTTTAAATTCTTATGTATTTAAAAATATTATTTTCTTTCTTTTGATTTTAACTAAGAATATCAACTAAATTAAAGGGAGAAAAGGAATAAAACATTGTTTTGTTTGTAACATTCTGCAGTAATAATCCAAATACATGTAACGACCTACTCTAGAGCCATTCAATAAAATAAATGCAATCAGAATGTACCTTTTGAAATACTTTTTTCATTCTTACAAAAAGGTTTGCATTCTGTTTCGAGTTTGCTCTAACATTTCTAGCAAATTTCTGTAATGTGAACTCAAAACTTGATGGCAAATTTCTAAAATGATCAGAGTAGGAAATATTATGTAACAACTGAATTCAAAATGAGAAATAATTATTTATTTTTAAAAAATTAGTCATATGGAAATCGTGGCCAACATATATATATATGTAACATATTTTAGAAGCTACGTGGCCGAAAAGAAGAAACTTTTGGTATTTTTACCCCGCTTAATTTCATCTCGGGAGGCACAATTTATACCGATAAAAAGCTTTAAAAAAATACATCAGTCAGTCTACATGAGGTGTAAACCTTTCGCTGATTTTGCTATGAGATTTTGCACGTGTCAATTTAGGAAAGAGAATCTTAGATGTCTTTGAAAGAATTTTTTAAGTATTAGGGATTTTTAGTCCTTCACTCGGAACGTGTGAAAATGCTGAAGTGAGCAGTTTTATAGAGCGCTTATATGAAATAAAAAAAGTGGAATTGAATCAGGAAATAAGAGAACATTTTAGAATGAAGTTAATATGGGCTGAATTAAGATAAAAATTAGGAAATTAATTGGGGTATACATAATATTAATATATATAAATATATCTTCGGAACATGCTCAATGTAATTTAAATGAACGAGTGGGAATATTTTTCAATGAAAATCCTTCATTTTATCATCTCTTCTACAGAGGTCGTACTCCGTAGCGTGACATTATCTCCAACAAAAGTAAGGGCTGGGTCGATTGCCCTTCCCACCTGAAATCTCACACAAAGGGAAAAACGACATCCCCAGAAAAGCGATCATGAATTATAACATTGCTGCCCCACACCTGCAATTCAAGTCATTCCCTCAGAAAGTTACCCATCCAAGAATTTCATTGCTATCATTCTGCTCATTCTGAATCACATGTTGGGGGAACGAGTGTGAAAACGTGATAAAACAATGCATAAATATAAGCATTGTTTTTTTTAATACAATGTTGTCTGCATTTAAAGAATTGTAAAAAAATAATGATAAATTCTCACTGTATTTATAAAATTGATTTCTTCAACTTCTTAACGCATTGTTAATTTATACTAATTATTTAATATAAATTTATTTTACATACTTCAAATTGTTTGAAGTAAATTTTTTATTTAGTAATTTTGCTTTAATTTACTAAGTAATTTTTTTTACTTTTTTTTAATTAATTTTTTAAGTAAGTTTTACTTCAAATTGTTTTATTCATTTTCTGTGTACCAGAGTTTTGAAATTGCGTTTACTTATGTATTCTTGTTAACAGTACACTATTTTATATATTTTCAAAACTTAATTATTTGTTAATAGGTCATTTATTGAAATTTTGATTCTATTCAAATGAGGCCAACTAGTAGTGGATTAGGGGGAAAAAATGATTTCAACATTTTACGTTCATTGATTCTTTGATTTCATGCCCCGGGCAGTGCAATGAAAACTTTTGTAAATATTAAATTATTAACATAATCGCATTCACAATATGTATGTATGTATACATATCGTACCTACCATATCATAATCATAACCACCAGGTGCATACGTATCGTGCCACCACAGTTACCTCCACCACGCATAAGCATCCGAGGTAATTGAAAGATCATTATCTCGATGACAGAAACTAAAGTTTTGATGGTTAATATTGGCCGCGGCAAAACCTCATCAGGAGATACTGGTATGTCCCATCATTTGAGAGGAGATTATGCATACTAGGAAACCAAAATTAATCTTCGATCTGTAAGTTTCTCATTTTCTGAGGGGTGGGAGGGGTAAATATAGCCATAAATGTGATACACTTCCTTGTCTAGGTATCTGAGACTCAGTGAATAATCATAGTCATGCTAGTTACATGGAAACTAAGAATAGAATTATAATCATTATTACTGGCCATGGGCATTCGGATCATTTCTCCCAATGAAAATATGTTTTATCAATGGAATGGAGGCAACTCAATCAACCCCACACCATTGTAACAACCTGAGCAGAATCTAGATCTCGTTTACTTATCCAATTTCCTATCTCAAAGAAGCATTGCATTGTTTAAGATAATTACAACAATACTCTGAATCACTTGGAATTATAGCGGATTATCTCTCTTCGATAATTTTTTAGTTTTTAGAAATTGGATTCCAGTTACTCCGATTATGTTGTAAAATATTTAGGATTTAAAATATTTCTGCATTTAATGGCATTTTCTTGAAACTTTTACAAAAGTAATGTAATTTCGTTTTTGAAGTTCTATTGTAATTATTTTGAATTTTTAAAAATATTTTAGTGCTTTGAATCGTGAAATAATTGAATTAATTTTTTTTAACCAGCTGGATTATTTACTCTTATAATTTCCCAATAAAACGCGATTTCTGTTTAACTTAGCTGTATAGAAAAAAAATTGGTTATATAATTTATATCTATTTCCTTTGACAGAATGTTTCACAATTTGTAATTGATATAAAATTTTAGCATCAAAACCGTAAATCAAATTATATCCCTTTAGCTCCATATAATTTTGAGTTATCACTTTTACATACAGCCAGATCAAGAGAAGTTAAGAAGTTGAAAATTTGATCCAAAGTTTGATACTAATTCTAATTTTAAAAGTATTAGTCCAAATTTCATTCATTTCGCTTACTTATTTTTGAATGGACAGGCGAATTTTGTTCTTGCTTTCTCATTGATAGTTTGTTTTCTTTTGATTGATTTCCTATTGACTGTTTACAACCAAAATTTGGTACAGATATACGATTTTAGGGTAAGTCAACGAACGAAATTAATCATATTGCTTGATCAATTTTTGAGTTGTAGTGCTCACTGATGGACAGACATAATTAATCTTTCTGTTTCAGATAGTTATAAGACATGGAGATTTGTCAAAATCTTGAGGTCAAATATTTTGACATCTAGAATAGTTTCTATTTTCTTATATGAGAATATAAAAATTTGAATTTCTAAAATTTTGTGTGATTAAAAATTGTAAAATTTCTTTTGTTAAATATTTGTAAGAAAGGGAAGTAATTACATAGAAGTGAATAAAAAGGTTAGTTTTTAAATCTTTTTAAGATCCGTAGAGATTATCATAATTCCAATTTTACCATTATGAGCAATCCTAAAATGAAAATAGAAGAGAAAGCTATTTGTTTAGTTGCTTTGACAAATTTTATGATGGTCTGAATACAAAGCATTATTAGTTTTATTTATTTATTTGTTGGGCCATGAAAATTCTCAGATATCCTCTGTATTTATTTATATGGTGAGCCTGTTAATTGAAAATCTAGAGGTTAGACATAGAATGAGTCACGCTTTCACCGAAACAGTTAAATTCCTTTTTTCCCTCCGAGTCGGACTAAATCAGCCCAAAGATCACTGGAGCATGCGCAAGACTAGTGTTTGTTGTTCCACGGAAGGGAAAAATAAAAAAAGGAAAATCTAAAATAAGAATCAAAATGTGAGAAAAAAAACATTCTGTTTTTTCTGCTGGTTGCAAAAGGCATTCGCTTTTTGAGCGGGAAGCTAAGAAAAAAAGAATGAAAAGAAAAAGAAAAAAAAAATCCGCTAGCTTATTTGACGGAATATACTTTCCTCATCTTCTATCGAGTAACTGTTAAAAAAAAATTAACATCAGGTGTGTTTCAGTCACGTCTCTTACTTGCACAGATAATAACACTCAGGAATGCTCCCTGTGATATGTGTTCAAAAATAATTTTGTTTATAAACTGCTCAGAGGCATGTTATCGGAGGAGCACTTTAGGCAACTGGCTATAGGTAATGCAATTTCGGAAGGTCCCGAGGTCTTGATAATTTTGGAGGATATTTTCAAGGTAGCTAAATTTTGAACATTCACTTAATTGGCAAATGCCTTGTATTCGAACTTGCGTATTCTCATTCACAATTACATGATCTGTATGGGATTAGGAAAGGTATAGGGCTAGAAGAAAATACTTTTTAATAAATTTTAAAAAGGTGATATATTAAGAATTCTTTATTTAAATAATTGTTTTCCTCCAATTTCTATGTAAGTACTTAAAATCTCGATAATTTAAAGAGAAAAATCTTATTAATAAATAAATGAATTTAAAATCCGTATATACCAACATATATATATATAATGTAAACACATATTTTTTTTAACAGTTCGTTACCAATGAGAGAGAAGAAACTTTTGAATTTTAAACTTCGTTTTATTCCATCTCGGGAGGCATAATTTATGTACAAGCAAGAAGCGACAAAATGCGTCAATTTACAGAACGATACAAGAGCAAAAGAGAGGAGAAATATTTTCCCCGGTATTTTTATACTATGAGATTCTGATCGGGATTTCTTTACACCTTTCGATTTAGGTAAGGGAATTATAGGTATCTTTTAAAAGAATTCCCTTAGCTTGACAGATTTTTATCCCTTCACTTGGAGCGTGAGAACCGCTGATTTAAGCATTTTTGCAAAGCTCGTAATCATTAATAAATAATTAAAGAAAAAGGTGGAATTTGGATCAGGAAATAAGAGAATATTTTAGATTTAAGTTAATATGGGTTAAATTAAGATAAAAATTAGGAAATTACTTAGCATTGAATTTAGATTTAGAGATCATTACACACACACACACACACACATATATATATATACATATATATGTGTTGCATGTCCGAATAGAAAAAACCTTTGAAATTTTAAAATATCTATTTATTTCACCACAGGAGGCATGATTTGTATAGAAAAAATCAGTAAGAAATACGTCAGTCTACATCGCAACACAACAGTAGAAGAGACCAAAATTTTTCCCTTCAATGGTTTTGCTATGAGATTTTGAAAGGGATTTCTGTGACGTGTCGATTGAGGCAAAGGAATTTTAAGTACCTTTAAAAGAATGTTGTAAGAATTAAGGATTTTTATCCCTTTTCTCAGAGCATGAGAAAATGATGAAGTAAACAGTTTTATAGAGCGCGTTTAAAATTAATTAAATTTAAAAAAATGGAATTAGATAAGAAAATAAGAGAACATTTTATAATGAAGCTGATAATTAAATAAATTATAATAAAAATTAAATTATATTAAGAGATATTATTACATATATAAATACAGCCATCGAAAATGTATATAAGATTTTCATTTAACATAGATAATAGTATCTTTAATAAAATAATCTTCGAAAATCTGGAAGGTTTTTTTTATGATTTCATTGTGCGGTGAAAAGAAATAATAATTGGGAATGTGCGTTTAAAAAGCATCTTTTTCCATTGAAAAATAATATCCAGAATTTAATATATATCTACAGCTTCGGTATAATGACAATTTTTAACGTTAATTTTCATCAATCTAATTTTACTGAATTTTTTTAGTTGAGTAGAACAGTAACTAAATGCGAATGAGACGGTTGTGAAAGCAGAATAAATTTTCCGTCAACGTCCAGTGTATAATTTAGTATCCAGAATTTTAAATATATCATTTTTAAAAGAATTATCCATGCTTGATTTTTAATAATTCGTATGACGAATAACTTTACTGCTGAATGTTGTATTTTGTTTTCTTAAAAAGAAAATAAGTTTTGAAATTAAAATATTTATTTCGGCATAGAAATGTAACAAGCACGTATGTAATCCAGATTATTTTTATGAGGAGTTTTTTGCGCAATTAACAAGCATAGATACCTACATAAGTGTGGGCAGTTTGTTCTCTTATCCAACAAAACTATTACAACTCAATCGAGATTCGATGTAAAAATACCTTTTTGGAGTGCAAAATTATTTCATTTGCTGCCAGCAATGCGTCAGAACGGCATAACAAAAATCGATATTAATCGAATGAATAAAGCATGAGCTACCGTTGTGCTATGATGCAATAGATTCACAGCATCATTTACTCTTCACTACAGCAGTGGAATGCGTGATTGTTTCGGATGGATCTTACTTCAGCAATGATGAGAGGAGGAATCCGTCACCATGGAAACCATTCTGAACCGATCAATGCGTAGTTTTTTCAGTTCAATTAGAACAATAATGCCCAACCTAAAGGCTAAAAAGGACAAAAAAGAAAAGAAAGAGAGAGGAAGAATTGCGTTTATGGAAGCCATAAAAGATAATAGAACCACAGGTTTATTTCATAAGTTAGAATATAAACAAGAGAGAGTATTCTCCCATCAACTTTTATCGAATGGTTATTTCATATTCCTCTTCGTTGTTAAGTATTGTAGAACGATAAAGAAAATCAGGTTTTTACTTTGTACCTTCTTTGCCCTTTAACAAATTGTGTCTACAAATTGACAAAAAAAAAAAAATTGACATTAAGATTAAGTACGAAATTTCATTCATATAGCTAATTGAATTTTTGAGTTATCAATAATTAATGTTTTGACCGCTTTAATCCAAAATTTGACACATGACCTGCGATAAAACCAAATGCCCAATTTCATTCATCTAGCCTAAAGCGTTTTTCAATTTTCATATCCATATATCCATAGACAAATAAATAGATTTTTCTCAGATAGATGTCTAAAACATTTCATCATAGAATCAGTAAGTATGGAGATATGAAAAAAAATCTTTCTTCAGAAATTCAAATAATTTCTTAAACTTTCAAACACGAAAATAGTATCAAATATGAATTTTCAAGTGTCTTTTATAACAAGGTTTGTAATTATGTCCAAAATTCAACCTTTGATTTACATTCAAATTTGTCTTCAAACTTGGACTGTACAGGATTTTGAGTATATCCATTTGCAAATTGATTAAGTATCAATTTTACATTTATCGAAAAAGAATGGTGTCCTGTAACATATCGATGCCATTTATGATTTGTGATTAATAAAAAATAGTTTTTACCTAGTGTTATTCAATAACAGATTTCAATTTTTTAAAAAAAGAAAAAAAAGAAAATCACCAATAATTGCCCAAGTTTTTCCTTTTTTGCTGAGGATTGATTTTCTAATTTTTTTCCAGAGGAAACTTTGGAAACCTATTATTGGCAAAAAAATTACTACATCTTCTTAAATTAACAACAAATGATTTTTCCGAAAAATCTTTTGGTGTTGCCACTCTGACTACCAGATTGTTTTTTCCTCTGATTTTTCCGATATATTTTTAAAATTTAATTTTTAATCGTTATAATAATGCACATTTTTAACATTTTCAAAGAGTTGAGTGTCAAGGCGTATATGAGTAAATATAATAGCTAAAATAATACATAATTATTTTCCCTTGTGGCGAGTGGCAAGAAATAATTGAAATGTATATATTATTTTCTTTCAATAAGATTGCCATTTGCTTAATAATTATAGTAAATATGGCTCTTTGTTTATATTTCTCAATTTTAAAAAATTTGAAAACTTATTAAAGAATAGCACTTTTTAATGTATTTCATCCAAAATGTATTATAGATCAAGATTTTAGATATTAAGACTATATGCAAAATTTCAAACTAATCCATCTTATCATTTTTGTATACATATACATGGCCCCATTTGTTCACATACATACAAGTAGACAATTTTAAATCCAAAAATGGTTCTTCTAGGTTCTTAATATATCGAAATTCATCAAATTTCTGAGGTAAATGTTTTGATAATTCTTTTTCTGTGCATACGTTAAGCAAAAGAAAGGGAAAAAAAATAATAATCGTGTTTAAAAATCATTAATTTGTGTGTTTGAAATTATATCTTTCAGAATTTTGATTAAATATCCAATTATTTATTGCTGTCTGTATGTGTTCTGAGCTTAAGTTTGACATGCCTAAATTAGAATATAATTAATAGCAAAAAACAGTAAGAAAGCAGATACCGTCACGAACAAGAGGAGTTCAACTAGCAAAGCACATCCCATGAACTATTTCCCGCAGTGCATCCTTCAAAAATTAAGAACATGCATTCATTAATGAAAAAAGGAACATAGCTAATTCTAGAGCAGAAAAACAAGGAAATAACATGCTTTTGACCGTTAGAAGCTCTAAGATATAAAAAAAATCGGTTAAAAATAACCAGAATAAAACTATCATTTATATTCAGACTTTAGGAGAATAAAAAATTGTTTACAAAAAGACCTACTGGGTCAAAAACTGATCGAAATAAATAATCAAAATATGTTCTTAATCTATATGAGACTATTTTTTTCAACTTCAGGTGCGTAAAGTTACATAAACGACTAAACAAAATATACGATAATAATTTTAAAAAATCTTTTCTGAACATAAATTTTCAATTAAAAACTGAAGTTGTGAAGTTAAAATTTTCTTATTAAAGACATACATCCTCCTATCAAAAATATAAAAAGTTATCTTATATATAAAATATAAGTGATTAAACTTGATAATAAATGATTCAAAGACTATTTTGAACTTATATTTGGAACAAGAGGGCAAATATTCAGCACGCGCGGCAAATTATAGTAGAAGGAAACTTGCTTTGTTTACAAAATTAGTTCTCTTTGAAATTATAAATCCTGAGGCGATACTTAGATATTACTACAAACAAGTCAATTACATTGAATGTTCTAGATAATTCAGATGTTTTTAACAGAGAATAACATTATTTTAGGGAACCTGAAGGTGATATATTGAAAGGTTATTCCAAAACATTTAGTTATAATTTATTTTGAATTACTGTTCCAACAGTTTAAAACAATTAAAGAAATCTTTAAAATTAAACTTCTACGTTTCAGTAATTTATTTTAAATTAAATATCTTGATTTCTGTTTTTTGCATTCTCAAGTACATTTTTGTGAATCAGTTATATTAAAGAAGTAAATACACACAGAACATCTTTTTTTAATGGAGAAATATTTTTAATATTACGAGTCTTGTAATTAATTTTCTATGTCTATTATAAAACCTAGAAAAACAGTAATGGCCGAAATAAATTAAATTCATTTTAATTCGTTCTTTTTATTTTCTTTAATACTGAAAAAAATATGATAAGCATAAAACTATGACAGAATTTTTAAATTCTATAAAGTGAATATCGTAAAAAATATTTTAATATAAATTTAGCAATGTGGAAGAAACAAACTGATATTTTGATTTACACTTAATTTTTCTATGAGGAATTAATATGAAATAATTACAACTTTCGACAAGAATGATAATGCACACTGAGATGAAAGAGTGGTTTTCATTGAGCTAGCATAAATTAAATACTGTTCTAAAAGCTTCTCAGACATTTGCTAGTATAATTTAATCGCGAAAAATATAAAAATATATAAATAAAGAGCGAAGAATCGTCGAAATCTTATATATAAATAAAGAGTGAAGAATCGTCGAAACCTTATCTAGTAACTGTTGAAGAAATTTTTATCGGTTTCAGATTCATTCTAAATACGAAGTTTGTTGGGAAAAAGAAAGAGAAAATTTTATATTACGAGAAACAGTTCTTAAAATGTACACATATGAGCTCCTTACTTTTGCAGTTACTCTTGCATTCGACGCACGAAATTTTTTCAACAAATCATTTACTGTCAAAAGATATTAATTTTTCGAATAAAATATACAGCGAACTCGTGCATTTGTACCACGATACTAATTATCTTGCTATTGCTAAAAATAAATTTTAATTACATGAGTAAATTCTTTAGAACACACGTGTTTGTACTCGCCACGTTCCTTCAAAGCAAAAGTACGTGAAGAGATTTTCAAGATAAAACTCGAACTTGAACAAGAAGCTTAAAAGTAACTGGGTGTTCCCTCCAGTTCGAAGACCAATAAACCGCGCAAGTGTACTGAGTACTCAGTTCGTACATTTTATATGGTCCCTTTGGAGAAGCATAGAATTTCGGAAGGTGCGGAGGAGAGATGGCAAGAGAAAAGTATGGTTGCCGCAGATGAATGAGAAATTTCGCCAAGTACGCCTCAGTGGCGCACACAGTTTGAAGCTCGAACATGGCGTACTTCTTGAACATGATTCAAGTGTTCTTTCCATCTTGCTGGCTGTACTTGGACGCCATGTTGGATAATTGAGATACAGTGAAGCGGACTGGAGGCGCGCCGAATGTTTGTGGGAGAGGCTAAAATAGACTGCTGTTGGAGTTGAGCGCGTTCCAGCATAAAATTAAGAAAAATTTGAGTTAATTCCGCGTAGTTAGCTATAACAAATTTTATAATTTATTTACCTAAATTAAATGTTCATTACCAAGCTGCAATTAAAATTTAACAAAAATTAGGATGTGTTTTTTTTTTTCCACTTCTAAATTCCAGGAACTTATTGTGCTTATTATAAAAAATTATGTTAATACCAGATTCATAAACAATTCATTGTAGACTTAAATGCTTAGCAAATTCCCCAAGATTTTCATAGCAAATATATTTCTGAATTGAATAATTATTTTTCGTTCAAAGAGAGAAAGGTATTATTATTATTATAAACATGATTTTATTTTGAACTGTTCATTTATAAACGAAGCATAAAATAATAATAATAAGGTGAAAACAAGTGCATTAGGAATAGTGGCGATTTCGAATTTTTTCGACGAAGCTTCTAAAATAGCAATGAAATTTATTTTATTATGCGCCTAATTTTTCAGCACTTTTTGTTCTTAGAATACAAAAAATATTCATTGCAGAATTTTGAATTAATTCATTTTGATTCATTTTTCTTTTTATTAAATAAATAAATTTTACGCATTAAAAGAAAAATGTTTTAATCATCTCGCTCATATTTCCTCTAGAAATATCGTTTGCAGTCAAAGCAATAAACTGTCGAAAAATACTATTCATCCTTCTGTATTTTGTTTAAAAACTAAATGAGGAAAGTTGAGTTGCGACGAATATGAAATAATAAGTACTTTTTCTTCTTGGAAGATATTTCGCAATCGAGGCCGGTTTTTGAATTTAGATGCCCTACTAGAACATTCTCTATACAGTAGGATGTATATATTTTAGTTTTAAGAATAATTATTACATGCAAATTACATCCGCTAGGAAAGGTTTTAACGTATTTTGATATTAAAAGGCTTGGAAAGGATATTAGCTGTCTTCAAAAATGTGAAACATCTAAAAATCTTCTAAGTTGGAGGTCACATATCTTTGACTGATGCAATTTCATTCTTTCTTCCTGAAGTCCACATTCCAGGGTTTTTTTCCCCTCTTTTTTCAACATATAAAAATTTAAAAATGTTACTTGTTTAAAAATTTTCATACATAGTTTGCCATTTTATTTTAACTCTATTAACTTTGTTCTATAGTGTTTTCTATTCAGAAATTTCTATATCAATCTAAAATGCTTTATTTCTGATCTCAAAGGATGAGATAGAGAAATTCCGTAACAAATTCCGTTTTGTGAACATTCTTCCAGCCAGCTAGAAAGAAGACGTTTTCTCTATCCGGTTTCCTTATTAGGACACTAATTCAATTATTATCTCATAAGCTTAACGTTGAAGTATATACATGGGGTATTTTTGATTGCATTATTTTATTTTATTTATTTATTTATTCATTTTGCTAAAATTGCTCACTTTTTTAATATCTGGTGCTGTTTCTTAAACTTTCGTAGGTTATTTAAAAAAAAAAAAAAAAAAGATTAGAGATTTAGATAAAGAAAAAATAAGTGGGACCATTTTTATTGTTATGTTACCCCCAGTATGTTAACGTTTCAAATTTATTTAATGCTATTGTTATGATAAAAAATACCGTTATTCATGAAATATTGATCTTATTTAAGTTATTCTTTAGTCTTTAATATAACTAATAATATGTGCTAATAATAAATGTGTGTGTATGTGTGCGAGTGCATGTATTTGCATTCTACAGAACACATTGTTTGATCCAGAGATACCAAACTCAGTACTTATACGCTTTAGAAGGTAGAAATGCCTCAAAACTGTTTTTAAAATTTTTTTATTATTAATTTTAATTTATTAAAGATTAAGCTGAATTCCGATATTTTCCCGCGATAACTTCCAAAAACATTACTGCACAAAAATGGTTTTTACCAATCGAGATCATTTTTCGACGATTAATTTTTTTTATGTAAACTCCTCTCCCTTCTTTCTTTTCTCTTTTTCTTCCATTTTATTAATTAGCTTTAATATTTACAAAACACATTTGAATTTACTAAGCACAATCCTCCTGCTGAGTAATATTGCCAAGCCAGTTAGTTCTCCATCTAACTGTTATATCCGAAGGTTAAGAACCTGGAGTTCAAGCATTCCACTCATCCTCCTACAAATTGACAATCAGTTATGTTTTAAGTCTACAATACAGTGGAACGTGGAAAATAAAAATTGATTTATCTTAAAATTTGAATAAACGAAAAAAGGAATATTAAAACGAATACAGCAAGATGAATCAAACTTTTTCAAACTAAAAGTGATAGTAAGTAAAATTTTATAAAAATATATAATAAATAAACAGTGAATAATTTTAATAAAGTGGTGGTAATTACAAATAAAAAGTTAATAATTTTAAAGAATAAATAAATACTATTAATTAAAAAACGGTATTCAGCATTATAAATGTAATAGTCATTCATACAAATTTTTAAATAAACGTGAAGTGCGTCTGATATTTAGAAAAGTAAGATTACTTTATATTACAGCTTTGATTTAATGCATTATGTAGCAGAAATATTCCTTCTTGATTTAAGAGCCTTAGAATATTATTTCACTTACTTCAGTAAGGATATTTAACTAAGGAAACAATTTAGAATTGATAACAATTTTTACAGTTTTTGTTTCGAATTTGTCAAAAAAAAATTGAGTATCGACATATCTTTATATTATACTAGCCGCCTTTGGCGACCAGCCGGTTCGCCAGTATTACCACTCGCTACAATTTTCAATTCAATATTTTAAGTAATTGGTCTCTTAATAGATTCTCAAACAAAACATTTTTAATCTTCCAATTTTGATAGTCATTCCAAACTTATACTGTTGTTTAGATCGTTTCGTTCAATTTACTATATATATTTTGCTAATTTGTTGTCATTTCTGGTAAAACTTCAACTTTAATTTAAACTGGAAATGATGAAATTGCAATTAATATAAAGATATTTTTTAATGAAACCAAGCATTTTATTTTATTTATCATCTTTATTGTTATTTATTTATTTATTATTATTATTGAATGTGAGTATTGCAAACAGAATCGCTCGGTATTTAAGTCATATGTGAAATACAAAATATTTTTCATAATTTATGTAATATCTCAAAGAATAATTCAACAAAAATTTCTCAGATTCAGCATAAAATTCAGTTTTTAGTTTTGCTTTCAAAAG
>JAPMOR010064831.1:676224-687793 GCA_026543865.1 Argiope aurantia | reverse complement strand
AATCAGTCAGTTTAAGTGATTGATTTAGTTGATTGGAAATTAACTCTTTTTATTTAAAATATTAGTGTTTCAAGAACATTTTGTTAATCGTGATTTACACAGCAGAAGCTTTATGTAAAATCAAAAATTCGTTATTTATTAGAGCATTTATTGAATCAAGTTACATAAAATATAATCATTTTCCATTTAGATCATTTTAGCAGATCTGTGTCTTACTAAAGGTTTACAAATTAGCTGTGTGGTCCTGGTTTGAATGGATGTCCTGTTCATATTAAACAAAACTTGCCTTAAAATAAAACTGATTTATTGAATTAATAATATAGAGAGTGTAAAAGATCATAAAATAATTTTTCTTGAATTTATTTTTTAGAAAAAACAAGATTTCATATTTGTTTCATTTCCTACTGACACGTGCCGAAAATTATATTTTTGCAGATTTCATTTCCAAAAAGATTTAATTTATTTTTAATGAGAGCTTTAATCAATGTGACGACAACACTAACAAAAAACGACAACAAAAAAGCTAATTTTTCCCCATGAATGCGAAACGTGCTCGTGCAGCTTAAGTTTTATTTTTATTTTGTACGAAAAAAATCGTTGAAAAATATAGTTAAAATTTTTATTTAAAAATTTATTAAAAATAGAAATTTAATTTTAAGGTTAAAACATTTGTATCATTTAAAAGATAAATTTTTGATCTTCATGTAAAAATCTTTTTTCTGCGGTAATATTTTCGGAAGTTATAGCAGAAACACGCCAAAATTTCGCTTAATTTTTAAATAAATAAAATTCTAATTAAAAATTCGAAAAAATAACCCCCAGGTGCACATTCCCGGCCTCCAAGGTATTCACGTGCCAAATTTGGTAGCTGTAAGTTGAATGGTCTGGCCTATAGAGCGCCAAAACACACACACACACACACACACACACACACACACACACACACACACATTGAGCTTTATTATAAGTGTAGATAAATAGGAAATTCAAGGAATTCTTCCTGCATATTCTCTTCTTTCTACAGAAAGAATTCGAATTGAGGCAGGGAGTTCTAACTAAAAATCTCCGCTAAGTACTACTATATCATAATTTATTTGTTCGATTCTTTCTCATCCATTGAAATCAACTAAATGATGTAACAATTAATATTTTTATGCATAGATTCTCTATAGTCATATTAAATGATTATTACAAGAATTTTAAGCAGTCAATAAATATAAAATATATTTCCTTTAATTATTATTTTTTAAGAGCCCACTCAAAGATAAAATATAATTTAGATGATAGTTTACAAAGAAACTTAAACAGCTAAAATCAGTTGTTCAATTGTTTAATGTATTTTTTCTTTAAATTTTTATCATAATGGTGTGTGATCCCTCAAATCCAACTTAGAACCAATTTTGTTACCTATGAGACATGTTCTATCTTAATATACAGTGGTATAGTTAGCTCAAAGATGAGCGGCCAGAATAATTTGAAAACTGGGTCCAGAATTAAGTACAGCAAAAGAAAAGAATTTTTAAGCTAAAAATGAGAATGGATAGCTTTAGAGCATTATTAATAATTTATAATTAAATAGAAACGGATAAAGTCGTAATATTTATAATTTCAAAGAGTATTATTAAAAATAATAGTTTGATTAATATTAAAAAAAATTCTTAAAATTATAATTTTAAAAAAATGTGCAGAATACATGATAATAGGAAACACTAAATACAATGCTACACACACACAACTTTTGTGAAAAAATGTTCTCAGCTAACAAAAGCAATTCAAAAATTAAAACATTCTTTTTTACAATTTTTGATTTTTATTTCGATTCAATTAAATAATTTCAAATAATAGTCGGTATTTTAATGTCATCTATATCTATACTTATAATAAAGCTCAATGTGTGTGTGTGTGTGTTGGCGCTCTACAGGCCAGACCATTCAACCTACAGCTACCAAATTTGGCACGTGTATACCTTGGAGGCCGGGAATGTGCACCTGGGGGTTATTTTTTCGAATTTTTAATTAGAATTTTATTTATTTAAAAATTAAGCGAAATTTTGGCGTGTTTCTGCTATAACTTCCGAAAATATTACCGCAGAAAAAAGATTTTTACATGAAGATCAAAAATTTATCTTTTAAATGATACAAATGTTTTAACCTTAAAATTAAATTTCTATTTTTAATGAATTTTTAAATAAATATTTTAACTATATTTTTCAACAATTTTTTCGTACAAAATAAAAATAAAATTTAAGCTACACTAGCACGTTTCACATTCATGGGAAAAAATTAGTTTTTTTCAAAGTGTTGCCATCACATTGATTAAAGCTCGAACTAAAAATAAATGAAATCTTTTTGGAAATAAAATCTGCAAAAATATAATTTTCGGCACGTGTCTGTAGGAAAGGAAACATATATGAAATATTATTTTTTCTAAAAAATAAATTCAAGAAAAATTATTTTATGATCTTTTACACTCTCTATATTACTAATCCAATAAATCAGTTTTATTTTTTATTTAATATGAACAGGATATCCATTCAAATCAGGGTCACACAGCTAATTTGTAAACCTTTAGTAAGACACAGATCTGCTAAAATGGTCTAAATGGAGAATGATTATATTTTATGTAACTTGATTCAATAAATGCTCTAACAAATAAAGAATTTTTTATTTTACATAACGCTTCTGCTGTGGAAATCACGAATAACAAAATGTTCTTGAAACACGAATATTTTAAATAAAAAGAGTTAATTTCCAATCAACTAAATCAATCATTTAAACTGACTGATTTATGAAAATTTGAATATCACTATTCAATAAAAAAAAGGATAATTTAAGATTTTCCATCGAACGCTTCAAAGAAAATACGCCAATCAGCGCTCAGGTTTCTCAAGATTAATTGGAATTATTAATTGTTTCTCAAGATTATGAAAATGTTGAGTTTTTCTAAATTTTTAACTTTCAAAACTTCATAAATAAGTCTTGGTTGATCGTGGAAAATAGAAACATTCATTCATTTATTTAAAATTTGGTGTGTCCAGAATATTTCTCAGAATATGATACCTTACTGCATTAAATTTAGGCTTCATAATTTTTGAAATATATTTATAGGCCGGAACAAAATATTATTATTGATTTCATTTCCATCCTTTTGAAAGCAAAACTAAAAACTGGATTTTGTGCTGAATCTGAGAAATTTTTGTTGAATTATTCTTTGAGATATTACATAAATTATTAAAAATATTTTGTAATTCACATAAGACTTAAATACCGAGCGATTCTGTTTGCAATACTCACATTCAATAATAATAATAAATAAATAAATAACAATAAAGATGATAAATAAAATAAAACGCTTGGTTTTATTAAAAAATATCTTAATATTAATTGCAATTTCATCATTTCCACTTTAAATTAAAGTTGAAGTTTTACCGGAAATGACAACAAATTAGCAAAATATATATAGTAAATTGAACGAAACGATCTAAACAGTATAAGTTTGGTATGACTATCAAAATTTGAAGATTAAAAATGTTTTGTTTGAGAATCCTTTAAGAGACCAGTTACTTGAAATATTTAATTGAAAATTGTAGCGAGCGTTAATACTGGCGGACCGGCTAGTCGCCAAAGGCGGCTAGTATTAAAATAAAATTCAAAGAACCAGAGAAAAAAATTAAAATTTAAAAGGTTTCAACCAGTTAAGTTCCAGCGTTCCAACATAAAGTGGTTATTTATAAAGTAAAATCCGACAAATGATTCATTATTTTCAAAAAGGGGGTTCAGCTATTACCAATAAGGCTTTTAATATATATATATATATATATATATATATATTAATAAATGGAGGTTTGAAAATAAGATTTTTCTAAACGATTTTTAAGGAAATGTAAGGATAAACACGAGCTTATTTCTTTAAAATTGAATAAGATGAACCGAAAAAATTCGACCTCTTCGGTTTGAGGGTTTTTCTTTTTCATCTGACATTTTCTTTTCAGTTAGCTTCTCTATGACACTTTAAAAAAAAACAATTCCCAACTCCGAACTGGAGCTACTATAAACAGGATACGCTGCTTCGCGATCATCTCTTCTTTTCACGGCACAGGACATCGGATTCGCCCGTGTGGAACATAGAACTGGAATTGCGAATTGGTTTTTTCTCAAGAAGATGACGGCACGTGTGCAGGTCATCCTTGGCGAATAAACAAGCCAGCATTGTGTCCGGGGAGCAACAACCTGTCTTAACCCTTTCCGATCCAGTTCTCCGCTTTTTGTTTTCCGCACACCGATGGAGATTTGCTCGAGCAGGAATAATGCTCTTTTTTTATTCTTTTTTCCCTTTTTTTTTTCCTGTCTTCAGAGCTCGTGCGAAATGAAGCGATGCCCATCGCTTGCTGTTCGCTCGATCCGCGGCCTTTGAGCAGGGGGAAAAACTGTGAAGGGTAAAAAAAAACAGGGGAAAGGGATGTGGGAGGAATAGAATAATGAAATACATTTCGCCCTTCGCCCTCGATTTAGCCCGTAGGTTAATTTTCCGTTGAAGTCGAGCAGACTGAAAGTGTGTGATTCTTCTTCCATTTCACGATGTAAATCAATATGTAAGAAATTCAATAAACCCGTATAATATTTTTAGTTGCAAAACATATTTTAAATAAATATTCCTATTCATCACTTCAAGCAAGATCGTATGCATTGTTTAAAATTAAAAATAAATCAAAGACACTTTTATTCTGCTTTATCTTCGTTTGTCAGTGGTATGATTATCTATTTTTACTCCTTTGGTGGTATCATAAAGCATATTAAAAACTCAAATCACAATAAAAAGTTAAGAATATTCCTTTGCTAAATCAGTATTCAATATCAATCAAATATTGATAAATATTCATATTCATCATTTCAAGCAAGACTGCATGAACTGATTAAAATTTTAAAAACATCAAGAACCCATTTATTCTGCTTTATTTTCTTTTGTCAACGGTATGATTATCTATTTTTTACTCCCTTGATGATATCTAAAATTGTATTAAAAATTCAAATCAAAATAAAAAGTTTAAAATATTCTTTTCCTTGAATAAAGTAAATAGAATTAAAAACTCTTTTTTGTTTTTTTAAATACTGCATTTTGCTCTTAATCTCTATTATACTTCATAAATCCTTATTATAAATTTTATGGAGTCTTTTAATTATTTTTTTTCTGGAATTCGCTAACAGGTGGTGTCTTTCTTAGGGATGAAATTTTTAATAAAGATATTGGATTAATTGATGACTCAGCTCTGAAAATATTAAAATACTGCACTGAAACTGAAGATACTCAGTTGAACATATTTCAATGACTATAAGAGAGAGTGAAAAATTGTTTGTAAAATTCGAATTTTACAAACATAAAAGTAATAATTTTTTTTTAAAGGCATGAAAACAATAATAATCAAATTTTCAAGTTCTGAAAAAATTTTGAACGCTTTTACTTTTTCTTTATGCATCTTTTGTGAGAGCTTTCTTACGTATATACAATATTCTAAAATTCGGCATAAAAATTATGTGAATCCTACAAGCTGTTGTTGTTGTGACTTATTGCACTTTACAACCCAGCTGACAGTTATCACAAACTGTTGTAATGCCTTACAATTGAATCAATTCGAAGACACCTTTTCCAAAAGGAAACATCATTAGATATTAAAGAAAAAATGTTAAATGGTAATCATGCTATTCAAATGACGTATTCATCAGCAATTAAATGAAAGTTAGTTTTAATTTATTCTTGTGTAGAAAGCAACACAATAAACTTAATGACCAATACTATGAAATTTTACAAGACAAAGGACTTATAGTATTCTTTTCTTCTATTCTACTATTTAATATTACTTCTTTTTTTACTTTTTCGTATATAAAGTACATCAACAGAAAAAAATTATGGTATAAAAATTTGACGTCGTAATTTTGATGAATCTTACATTCTAGTCCCCCCTGAAACTTCGGAAGAATAATTTCTGTGCTGCAGATATGTATGTTAGTATCTATCTTTTTTTGGAGCTTGATAATTCAAAAACCGTTCGAGCCAGTTTTATTAAGCACAAAAATTACAAAATTCTGTCAAATTTTTGGCGTAATCCGTCAATGACATATCTATCTCTTTAACCATCTTATTATACATGTGGACACGATAATTCAGTGATGTAAAGAGATAATATATGAAATTCACCGAATGGTTTAAGCAACGGAACTGTATATCTATATCATATTATAGTCAAAATCTGCCAAAGAGTCTATCATCTTTCTGTCTTTTGTTGTATTTGTGAAGAAGCTAATTCAGAAACGCTATAAGCTGGAACAAAAGTTGCTTGCCTCTGTGAATAGTAATTAAGAATTGGCGAATGTGATCTTAGCAATGTCTGAAAATCTAGAGCATAAATAAGTAAATTTAAAAAAATCTTAATAGTCCCTAAGATTTTATGTAATTTGAAGTTGTGCATCTATAAAAGACTAAAGAAAAGGAAAAAATAAATTTAGACCCATTAATTGATTAATAATTAGCTATCACCAGCCCCACCCACCATCAATCATACTGCACGATTATGCATCAATCATTCATGTCTTCGAAACAGTTATATCTATAGTTAACAGAATATATTACTCGCCTTTTTTCTTTTCTTTTTATAGTTACACAAAAAAAACCCAAATCTCATATTTTTTTTATTTCAATGTTCTTATTGGAATAATGATTAAAAGCTGATAACAATAATTAATTATCACAGAGAGTAATTTTTAAGTTTCTTCTTAAGTTAATTAAAAATTATTTCGATGCCATTATCATTTTTCTTGACGTTGAATCAATGCTATTATAATCAATGGTAGTGGCCTCCAAGAAAATTTCTTGTCTACTCTTTAATAAAGGTTTAACCTTCCTCCTCCACATAAAATTGTGGACCTTATAAGATCGCAAATGTATTGCTTGGCATTGACGTACAGTAATTATCACAGAGAGTAATTCAGAGAGTCTTTGCCACGAAGCTGGTATTTTTACTGAATTTATCATGCAAACATGTATTTTAAACGCCTTTTTTTTCCAACCGCTTGAAACCGAAATTAGATACTAATCTATGATTATAGTCGCAAGATCACAAACCGAATTTCATCGATTTATTTAAATTATTGAATTAATGAAATATTGCGTTCACATGCTTAAGACCTATAGCAGGGGTGGCGAACCTTTATGGATCAACTTGCCATTTTTTCTAAAGAAATGTTTGATGAAGTATAGACGTTCCGTCAAATAATTTTGACTTGTGATAATTGGCAAGATAATAAAACCAAATACTAACAACTCAATAACTCTTTATTTACTACGAAAAAGTACGTTTTGCACTGTAGAGTAGAAAATGTTTTAGTTTACTATTACTACATTAGTACGACTTCTGTTGTTACAGCTTTGATGACAAATAACTTAGGGTTGTAAGATGTTACTTTTAGCAGAATGCATGTCATCTGCCAAACGGTTTCTAAGCTAGTCTTTAATATTATTCATCGCTGAAAATACCGACTCGTAGGCTTGGTAGATGAAAATATGGTTAAAATAGCATGAGCCAGCTTTTTCAAACAGATAAATGCGTCTGCTATCAAATTCCATTTTCCAAAATTTCGTTACTGGCATTTTTACTTATATTGATTGTTAATCTTTCTGTTTCAATCAATTCTAACTTTTTCCTTTTTTCAATAAATTTTTGAATCCATATTGAACTAGACAGGAAATCAATCAGTTGCATTTCAAATTTTTCAGTTTCCAACCAATCGAATTGGGACAAGTTCAATTTATCAAATGAAATCACATGCAAACCGTAAAAGCAAACTGTTTGATAGGTGGCGTGCACAAAATATTGTGTCCAGTGCCATCAATGGCACGCGTGCCAATGGTTTGCTATCTCTGACCTATAGGCTGGCAACCCTTTGACAGATTTGCCACAAAATGTGGTAAGAATGCTAAACTTATGCATTAAATTTTATCTCTCAAGCTTTTTACGTTTTGTGATTAACGAATTCGCTTGTACAGACAGATGGACTAAATATGAATTTATTTTGTTTAAAATTTGATAGAAATCTACATTTGGTTTTAAGTTTCATAAATCAAATGGCATCTGCATAGGTCTAAATTTCATCTGAATTTTTGAGTTATCGCTATTACAGGCAAATAAACATAATGCCAAAAATATGTTTTTCGAAATACTCAAGGAAATCTAAAATGTGGAAATTCGTCAAAATTTGGAATTCGATTTTTTTAATAATGATTACACTATCTCTATTATTCGAGAAATTAAAAATGGAATAAAACGTAAAAGCAAAAATGAATAATGTAATTAATTGATATTAATCTGAGTCGTTTGATTTTTAAGATAAAACTAGTATTTCACGTTGATAACGCCTTTTTTTTTTCTTAGCACAAAAGGATGGTGGGTGCGTATTAGTAGGAGTTACAGGGAGATTTAAAAAATAAAAATAAAAATTACTGATTTCTGGACATGGGAGAAAAAAGAAATTGAGAACCATTGAGCAAGAATTATAAATTTCAGCATGTGATTATTACACCACAATTGGAGCGTTTATAAGCTAGACTTATGTCAAACAAGAGAAATATTTTTTCTAAACTTTATATTTGATTTCAAGTAATGGCGGATTTTCAATTAGGGTAGGGCTGCAAAGCTGAAAAAGGCTTATAGTGAAACAAATCAAGTATGTGTTTATATAATCTTTTTTCCGTTGATTGATTTAGTACAACGATCATATGCCAAATTTCACCAATATAGTAAGTACATTACACTTTTTGAATTATCGCGTTCACATACTATGAGACGAAATCAAATACAAAATTCTTAATATCAAAGTATATATTTTTTGGTTTTGGTTTTTTACACTCTGGGATTTTAATAACCCGTGAAGATTCATCGAATTCTCGAGACTGACTTTTATGGAAATATGGAAATAACTACTTTTTTAAGCTATTGACTGTTTTTTTTTGTAGGGTTACGATATTTTATATGTGTTTCTCATAACAAAATGTAAAAACTAAATAGAGTTAATGTATTTAATAGTTAGAGATAATTTCATCCTTAACTGATATTTATTAAATTATACGCATTCATTACATAATTTAAATCATGCAAGATTTAATTATTCATTTTAAAATTACTTTACCACGAAAATATCACTGCACAAACGAATAGTGTGTGAATTCCCTTATCTAATAATCGAAATGGTATTAAAGTAATAACAACAATAAAAAGTTTATGAAAAAGTACATGTTTCAAGTGAACATAAACATTGATCTGAGTTCATAGAAATCGGTTGCTGGAATTTAGGAGAAAATGACAGAGCAGACCAATGCTTCATGAAATCGTCGGAAAAACAGGAAATGCACTTTTGGAAACAACCGGCTTCTGTATCCGTTTCCTGTGAAATTCGTCTCAGTATTTCATGACGTGAGCAGTACAGGCTTTCAGACAATAATACTCCAAACTAAAACCATTAAAGGTTGTCCTACAATGTAAGAAATACAAACCTATATAAAATATTATATTTAACTCAGATTTTTATTTACCCTTTGAGGGAAAAAAAAAGATATCAGTAAGCAAAATCTTTCTGATTCAAAACGGGAAAAGACCACGGAATTTCGATAGTATTTTTAAAAATATTACTAGGATATTATCGTTTGCTTTATTTATTTACTAGCCGTCTTTGGCGACCAGCCGGTTCGCCAGTATTACCGCTCACTACAATTTTCAATTAAATACTTTAAGTAACTGGTCTCTTAAAGGATTCTCAAACAAAACATTTTTAATCTTCAAATTTTGATAGTCATACCAAACTTATACTGTTGTTTAGATTGTTTCTTTCAATTTACTATATATATTTTGCTAATTTGTTGTCATTTCCGGTAAAACTTCAACTTTAATTTAAAGTGGAAATGATAAAATTGCAATTAATATAAAGATATTTTTTAAAAAAATCAAGCGTTTTATTTTATTTATCATCTTTATTGTTATTTATTTATTATTATTATTACAGAATATGAGTATTGCAAACAGAATCGCTCGGTATTTAAGTCTTATGTGAACTACAAAATATGTTTCATAATTTATGTAATATCTAAAACAATAATTCAACAAAAATTTCTCAGATTCAGCATAAAATTCAGTTTTTAGTTTTGCTTTCAAAAGGATTAAAATGAAATCAATAATAATATTTTGTTCCGACCTATAAATATATTTCAAAAATTATGAAGTCTAAATTTAATGCAGTAAGGTATCATATTCTGAGAAATATTCTGGACACACCAAATTTTAAATAAATGAATGAATGTTTATGTTTTCCACGATCAACTAAGACTTATTTATGAAGTTTTGAATGTTAAAAATTTAGAAAAACTCAACATTTTCATAATCTTAGTCCAATTAATCTTGAGAAACTTGCGCGCTGATTGGCGTATTTTCTTTGAAACGATCGATGAAAAATCTAAAATTATCCTTTTTTAATTGAATAGTAATATTCATATTTTCATAAATCTGTCAATTTAAGCGATTGATTTAGTTGAATGGAAAAAACTCTTTTTATTTAAAATATTAGTGTTTCAAGAACATTTTGTTATTCGTAATTTACACAGCAGAAGCTTTATGTAAAATCAAAAATTCGTTATTTATTAGAGCATTTATTGAATCAAGTTACATAAAATATAATTATTTTCCATTTAGACTATTTTAGCAGATCTGTGTCTTACTAAAGGTTTACAAATTAGTTGTGTGGCCCTGATTTGAATGGATATCCTGTTCATATTAAACAAAACTCGCCTTAAAATAAAACTGATTTATTGAATTAATAATATAGAGAGTGTAAAAGATCATAAAATAATTTTTCTTGAAATTATTTTTTAGAAAAAATAATATTTCATATATGTTTCCTTTCCTACAGATACGTGCCGAAAATTATATTTTTGCAGATTTTATTTCCAAAAAGATTTAATTTATTTTCAGTTCGAGCTTTAATCAATGTGATGGCAACACTTTGAAAAAAGCTAATTTTTTCCCATGAATACGAAACGTGCTCGAGCAGCTTAAATTTTATTTTTATTTTATACAAAAAAAAAATTGTTGAAAAATATATTTAAAAAATTTATTTAAAAATTCATTAAAAATAGAAATTTAATTTTAAGGTTAAAACATTGGTATCATTTAAAAGATAAATTTTTGATCTTTATCTTCATGTAAAATTCTTTTTTGTGCGATAATAATTTCGGAATTTATAGCAGAAACACGCCAAAATTTCCCTTAATTTTTAAATAAATAAAATTCTAATTAAAAATTCGAAAAAAATAACCCCCAGGTGCACATTCCTGGCCTCCCAGGTATACACGTGCCAAATTTGGTAGTTGTAGGTTGAATGGTCTGGCCTGTAGAGCGCCAACACCCACACACACACACACACACATTGAGCTTTATTATAAATCTATATCTATATCTATACTTATAATAAAGCTCAATGTGTGTGTGTGTGTGTGTGTGTGTGTGTGTGTGTGTGTGTGTGTGTGTGTGTGT
>JAPMOR010064831.1:618734-674961 GCA_026543865.1 Argiope aurantia | reverse complement strand
AAAAAAATAACCCCCAGGTGCACATTCCCGGCCTTCAAGTTATACACGTGCCAAATTTGGTAGCTGTAGGTTGAATGTTCTGGCCTGTAGAGCACCAACATACACACCCACACACACAAACACACACATTGAGCTTTATTATAAGTATAGATTTGTTTATTTGGAAACAGCTTTTTATTAAACATCAAAATATATGTTAGTTTTTAATTCAAGTTCGAATTTAAGTAGAATTTTTTCTTTTCTTTGTAGATATAACATGAACATTTTAATGTAAGTATAGCATTTTTATAGCTTTGAGTTGTGAATTCTTTCAAAGAATTTTAATATATATTTTGCTATAATTTGATATTTAGAAGAAACTATTAATCCTTTAAGGATATTTAAGAATTGTTGAAATTAAATGAGAATAAGAATTATTTAATTGGAGGAATTATTAGATTTGAAGTTAAAAATGTTATAAATACTAACTGCCTTTCGCAGCTAGCTTGTCCGTCTGGGATATTGACTTGTCTAACTATTCAGCTATTTTTATAGGATGCATTTGTCTAAAATTTCGCCTTATTATTGTATAGGAGTAAAAAATATGAATTTGATGGAATTAGTCTGTTACAAATTACTACTCGTGTAAATTAAGAAATATATGTATAACGAAATAAATGCAGTAATGAAAATACTACTTTAGAATTAATACCAAAAGAAAGAATTTTTTTTTCTTAATTTTAGCATTTAAAAAAACAATGGAATAATTTGATAGAACTAGTTTAAATTCTTTATAACGTTAAAAACATTACTGTAGACTGCGTACCAAATTTTAAAATAAAATATCAAAAATTTGTTTAGTTTTTGATTAATTTCCATTTTGATTATTTTTAGAAAAGTTGATAGTGACGTTTCTCTCTAATCTTGAAGTACTATATTTCATGTTTACTATATTTCATCAATTTAGGATAATAAATAAATTTACATAAAGAAAATAACAAACTAACATTCTTTTATATATATATATATATTGATTTCTTATTAGTTTTAAAACGGTTAGATTATTTTTTAAAAGGATGCAGTAGCAGTCACAAAGGATGCAATAGTAGTTCCAATAACTAAATCTCAAAGCTCATCTGCTACAATGAACTCTTCCCCGTAGGGGGAGAGAGAGTTACAAACGTTATGTTATGCACCTGCTAAGTGTTGTCGAGTGCAGGCACCTGTTTGGTTCCAGGTGAGGCATTCTATGCAACAAACATTACGAATAACCTTCCACCTTTGATTTTGTATTCAGAGTAGGGATGATAACGTAGAATTTACCCCATAGAACAATGTAAAGATATCAAATACATAATCTTTTTATTTTTCTTTATTTCTTTTTTTATCGGGTCTTTTTTTAAAAATCGGAATAATAATATCAATCATTCTAACAAGTTTGAGTATGAAAACGGAAAAGAAAATAGAAGATAAGAAAAAAAAGATAAAAATTTATATTGGAAATCGGTAAATAGTTATAATGTTTATGTTTATAATTTCGCGTTGTTAGCTATACATCCTTCCTTGAACAGTTTTCATTTTTATTGTTGTTGGTTTTCATCTGCAGAAGCATAATAAACTGATGATTGTCTTTTTCTTTTTTTGAGTTGATGAAAAAAAAAGCTCTGTTTGCTGATAATAAGTTGTAGGTAATTTTTTTTTTCGTTCGTTCTTTTCATAAAATTTATGATTAGGTATAACAATCACAAATGTTTGCGAAGAAACGGGGATTATTAAATGATTTTTGGTAAAGATTTTTGTGGATAACTTTAAACTAGATGGAGAAATTGGTAAATATAAATTGAGCAATAAATTAGAAAAGAAATGAGATGCTGTAAATCAACAGTAGTGATCGTTCATCCATTGAGGCTGCAGAATAAAATACCACAAAATAAATCTAAGCCTTATATAGTTATTTTTTGGTTTTTAATCATATATGGTTATTTTCCCCCATGTAGTGCTTAATCGAAAATAATATTAATTAAGACAATGAAACAAAAAGAAAATGAATCAAAAAGTAGATATACTATACAAATTTGGAGTTGCTTATCGGACAGTCCTGAAAAATATCAGAATTTTCTAGCTGCATAGCAGCGAAGCGTCACTTAAGAAGCCGAAAACTGAAATTTGCTCAAATCGAATCCATTGATGGTTCGGCTGTTCAGGTTGCAGCCCATGTTTGGTGCCAGCCAACTTTGGAATTCTCCCCTCTCCCCTCCACGCTTCCATGGAAAACTCACGTTCGCTTTCCTAATTTGTTACCTTTTGCTAGCTTTTTTTTTTCATTCTCTAATAGTTAGTTATGTGTAATTTATTTATTATTCCACTTACATAGAAATTCATCTGCTTCATGTGCCTTTATCCGAAATCACTTCTCTAACAAAGAGAAGTTGGTTATCTTCTATAATACAATCTCAATTAAAAATAATAATTGCAATTAAATGTGTTAAATGGTTTAGAAATATAGCTGTTTTTTAAAAATTGCATCATCTTGGGAAATATTTTTTTGCAATAATGTTCTTTTTTGTGCTGTCGGATCGTTACTAAGCGAGAGTATAATTGTGCGATAATCTTTCGATTACAAATTTTAAAAAATTTACGCTTATATTCAAAATTTAATAAAATGCTCAACTTGCGGAATAACGGAAGAAATAAATATTTGAATGAAATTTAGTATATATACAGAGTTATATGAAAGAAAACATTAAATAAAAAAGCAGACAATCCTATCAAACAATCAGAAGTAATCATGAAGATAATCATTAGCTAAGGCACGTCTGCGCAGAAAAAGTTCAAAATCTAAGTTTAACATCTAAGCTAAGCTTAAAAAGATTAATAAGTATGGGATAGGATTTCCTCAAATAAAAGTTCAGCTGTCGAAACTTTGCATTTGAAGCAAATTCATACGATGTATTGTTGTCCTTTGATGCACATTCACTTACTTTTGAAATCCATTGCTCATTTTGCCTATGCTAGCTATAGTGCTTTGTCAATACAAACCGGAAATGGGCCGTTAGATGTCATATTCTGCTGCTATGACTCATATGATGTGACTTCATGGAAAACCCCACTTCCGCGACTCTGTAGTTTCAGTTAATATTTTTCAAAGGAATCTTATGTCTTGGAGCGTTTCGGACAGGAGGTAATAAGATTTAGATCTGGGAAAATTTGAAAATCTATCCAGATATCATCGGCTCGGCAGTTTCGTTAAATGGTCGATTTGTAGATGCCTGACGATAATTTAATCAGTTGTTCTAGTATAAAGGAAGGTAAAAAAATATTATTGTGATTAATTTAGTTTTAATTTGATAGTAAATTTTAGAAAATTTAAAAATTAAGGGAACTCAAGAAAGAAAAAAATGAAAGTAGGAATAAAAAAAATCCAATTAAAGAAAATGACATCACACTTCAAAAAATATCTATTGTTGAATACACACCCAAGTTTTATTTCAGAGGATTCTAAAAGCACTTATAAATTTCAATTTTTAAAAATGTCGTTTCTAGTTAAATTAAATTAATATAGATTATTTGGCAAAATCTCGGTGTACTTAGAATGGAAGAAATTTATTTTTATGCATGTGGTTTTAGATTTGAGTTTTATGTAATCTATAATAATTTGAATAACTGAAATGCATTTCTTATCCAAACGGCATTAAATAAATTAATACAAGTAACAGCATAAAACAAATATAGTTAAAAGATTAATATGCTTATAATATTAAATATTGAAATAATATTTTATTATGAGAAACTTGGAGTTCAAAATAAAAATCGTAAACGCTTGAGGAACTGAAAACAATAAGATAAAGAAATGAAAGCACAATGAATATTGAACAATAAAATATATCATAAGTAAAAAGATTCCTAAACATTCATTACAGATTTTAAATATTTAATATGCATTCAATTAAAATTCAGATTTATTTAGAGTATCTCCTTCAGTGCTTCATAAGTTAGCAATTGTTTTTCCTTTTTGATTTCAGAGGTTTTTAGTTTAAAAAAATTATTTTTATTACTACACTAATGAAAGTATGCTCGTTCTTTTTAATATTCTTTCATTCTTTCTCTCTCTCTCTTCTTTTCTTTTCTTTCTTTCTTTTTTTGAATAAATTTCAGAAATTCACTTGGAGTACCTTTATTACACTTGCGAAGGAGTGGAATTACCTTCTGCAAGGCGCTTATGGCAAGATCGCACCTGGAGTTTTTGTTCCAAGAGTGACGAATATTTTCTTATCTTGGGGGCGACGCATTTATTACGGATTAAAAACGGCAAAATCTAGCTTTTTTATCTTCTAAAATGGGTCCCTGACGACCACCTGTGCACAATAATCTATCCTATGTTGCAATATCCTTGAACAAGAGGCCAGCAGCTTGGAGAATTTTCTATTCTGGGAGATGTATCATTTGATTTCTCACAACAATGGAAAACTGACATAAAGAAAATTCATTAAGTATTTTCTATTGATAAATGCAAACGATTAATTTCTATGTTAGAAAAGAAAATAGAATTCATAACATGCCATTTATTTTGCGATAACTTCTCGTTTCGTAATACTGCTGTTGAAAATAACTTTTTGAAACATTTCCATCCTATTAATTAAGATGTCAATTCTTACTACTAGTTACGAGATTTTCAGAAATAAACTAATGTTGTTTGCATTGGATATTTGCCTAATCTTTCCATTCTCTTTAGATGTAGAGAATAGAGAATAGAATTAAGATTCCGACTGAATTTATAGTCTACTGTGTTGACAGTTTCTGCTTTCTTTCCTCTTAGCTCTTTATTTTTTCTTATTAACGACGAGAAACTATTACCATACAAAAATTGAGCTTTAAGATTTTGGTGAATCTCCACTGTTTAGACAATGTGATTAAAAACAATGCTCAAAAATTTTTGTAAACATTGAAAATAATTTTAAAAACGGTTTTTTCCCCTCGTTATATAGTTGGAATAAAAATCATTTTTTGGCGTTGAATAAAATCAGAAGTGCCATTTTAAAAAACAATGTTCTAATATATTAAGAAAAAAAAGTTAATTTTTATTACTTCTAGAAGATTTTTTATAAGACACAAATGAGAATTATTGTTTGTACAGAAAAAAGGCAAAATTATTTTTGACCTCACATCAAAAATGGCATCCTTGTGTGGAAACTAAAGGAGGGAAGAAGTAGAAAGTTTCTAATGTTTTTGAAGTTTTGTGTAGCGAATTAAATGTCGTTAGATTTTTTTAATTTATTATACCTTTTTGTTGTTGTTTATAATGGCACTTTCCATGGGCAAGCTCGCTGACGAAGTCAGCGATTTTAAGCCAAGGGAGCGTCTCTTATTTTAGTAGTGCCAACTAGGGCCAAGAGTACGTCTTAGCTACTCACGCGTCGCATTCGCTTACACAACTCTTTTTTATAGGGGGGGGGCATTCACACATCTCACAGATAGAACAGATGAAGAACAACCATGCTCGAACCGGTACTCAGACCCAGGACGCCCAGACAACAGGGAAGAAGCGCTACCCTTGTGCCAGGACGCCGGCTATCATAACTTTTTCAAGAAGTAATTTAATAATGTTATATATAATCATAAAACATTTCAGCCACCGGAAAAATATTGCTGGTAAAATTTTTGACTTGAAGCTGCATCAGAAAATAGAATTCGGAACTTTTAACAGTCCCAAGTTAAACCTAAAAGTTATTATTAATTTTAATTATTAATTTTAAAAGAATATTAAATTAAAAATAGCAAAGTTCCTGATTTATATATACCAAAATCTGCAAATTAGTTTCTTAACATTTAATTTAAAAAACTATGAAAGTAAAAAAAAAAAAAATACTAAACAAATAACCTTTTCCATATAAATGTTATGATGAGATTGAAAAATAAATGTCCATATAATAGAACTAACGATATTTTCTTAACTTCAACCTCAGATGCTCTAGATATTGTAGGAGAAAAAAAAAGGTGGGGGGGAGTGACTTAAATGGGTTAAAATGAATTAAAGAATCGAAATCGAACTGTCCCAGGAAGTATTTGTTGGTTTAACGTTTCTCTGAGTTTTTATTTATTTAAAATTGATATTATTGATTGTTTAACCTATATTTAAAAGGGATTGACAATAACCAAAGAGATTACATTGAACTATTGCATTATATATTGAAACAGTATAGTTATATTATACATATTAAAGGTTTAAAAGTAGAATCTTCCAGAAATCAATATTTTTAAGTTTAATCTAGTAAACTTTTAAAACAATTTTTAGTGCGAACTGTTTATTTAAAAATGAAAAAAAAAAGTAACAACGTAGAAAATTTAATTCTTATTTTGAACCAGACAAAATCAAGCATCGAGATTGTTCTATTTCTGGAATTTTGATCCTTTTAGTTTTTCTAAAGTAAATAGATTTCTTAATATTAATCCGGGGCCTTCTAAAACTCGGCTCTGAATTAAGATTAAAATTCCGCCATACTAACTGCAAGATGTTGAATTTAGAAAAAAAACTAAATTAAAAAATCAACAATGAAATTGCTCGTTATAAAAATTTTAAAGGAAATACAGTAAGAATTAACAATGCATGATTTAAAATTTGATTTATTTACATTAATAAATCATGGCTAATTATAAATACATCCATAGATTACACATTAAAATTTTGGGAAGAGAAAAACATTGTAATTAAATAACAAAAGAATTTCTACTTCATTAAACTTTATTGACAACTAGCCGCCTTTGGCGACCAGCCGGTTCGCCAGTATTACTGCTCGCTACAATTTTCAATTAAATATTTTAAGTAACTGGTCTCTTAATAGATTCTCAAACAAAACATTTTTAATCTTCAAATTTTGATAGTCATACCAAACTTATACTGTTGTTTAGATTGTTTCGTTCAATTTACTATATATATTTTGCTAATTTGTTGTCATTTCCGGTAAAACTTCAACTTTAATTTAAAGTGGAAATGATGAAATAGCAATTAATGTAAAGATATTTTTTAATAAAACCAAGCGTTTTATTTTATTTATCATCTTTATTGTTATTTATTTATTATTATTGAATATGAGTATTGCAAACAGAATTGCTCGGTATTTAAGTCATATGTGAACTACAAAATATTTTTCATAATTTATGTAATATCTCAAAGAATAATTCAACAAAAATTTCTCAGATTCAGCATAAAATTCAGTTTTTAGTTTTGCTTTCAAAAGGATTGAAATGAAATCAATAATAATATTTTGTTCCGGCCTATAAATATATTTCAAAGATTATGAAGCCTAAATTTAATGCAGTAAGGCATCATTTTCTGAGAAATATTCTAGACACACCAAATTTTAAATAAATGAATGAATGTTTCTATTTTCCACAATCAACTAAGACTTATTAATGAAGTTTTGAATGTTATAAATTTAGAAAAACTCAACATTTTCATAATCTTAGGCCAATTAATCTTGAGAAACCTGCACGTTCATTGGCGTATTTTCTTTGAAACGATCGATGGAAAATATAAAATTATCCTTTTTTTATTGAATAGTTTTATTGAATCCTATTTTATTTGTAGATTTTATTTCCAAAAAGATTTAATTCATTTTTAATTGGAGTTTTAATCAATGTGATGGCAACACTTTGAAAAAGGCTAATTTTTTCCCATGAATGCGAAACGTGCTCGTGCAGCTTAAATTTTACTTTTATTTTGTACGAAAAAAATTGTTGAAAAATATAGTTAAAATATTTATTTTAAAATTCATTAAAAATAGAAATTTAATTTTAAGGTTAAAACATTGGTATCATTTAAAAGGTAAAGTTTTGATCTTTAACTTCATGTAAAAATCTTTTTTATGTGGTAATATTTTCGGAAGTTATAGTAGAAACACGTCAAAATTTCGCTTAATTTTTAAATAAATAAAATTCTAATTAAAAATTCGAAAAAATAACCCCCAGGTGCACATTCCCGGCCTCCAAGGTATACACGTGCCAAATTTGGTAGCTGTAGGTTGAATGGTCTGGCCTGTAGAGCGCCAACACACACACACACACACACATTGAGCTTTATTATAAGTATAAATATAGATTTCAATTCAGAGCCGGGAAGCATATCTCGTAAACAAGGTGACGAGATAAAGAAAGGAGTTGTGGATGTCAAAGTTCATTCATCTAATTCTGTCTGAGGGCTTCCATGAGGATGAATAGTTTGTTTTCGGGAGTTTCCATGCTTTTCATGAGTTGGCTGGTGTACTTACAACTGCTCTTTATTCCTGAAAATGTACAAATATTTTTTTTCTATTTCTGAGAGCACCGATTATTCTTTTTACGAGTTTGTTTCCATTGATCGTCTTTTTGCTTTAAAAGAGACTTGCCTAAAAGAGTCTTTTTTTCTTCGGGCAAATGGGTGGTGGGGGGGGGGGAGATCACAAATTCACTTTAACGATAATTAGTTCAATATGCAGTCATGTTTTCGACTGAATCACTATTTTCCAAACTTTGTGTGACTTTCTTTAATGTTAAAAAATTATATGTATAAAATATTGTAACATACAAAATTCTCTTCTTGTTCGATATTTATTTTTAAATATTAAATCGGGAATATCAATTGAGTCAATTAATTTTTTAAAACCCCAAAAAGCTAATTTTCTATGTGATTCATCATTTATTTTTAAAGAATGGCATGCAATTTAATTAAATATTTCAAATGGCATCAGTTTGCTAATAAATAAAAGGATTTAAAATATCTTTATTATTTTTATTGAATAAAATAGCAAGACTGAAGATTAAATTTATTATTATTATTATTATTATTTAAAGTTTATCTGTGAATTTTCATATATATTTAAAAAAAAGATGATATATAAAGTTTATTTAGGTTGAAGTGTTTTATATGCTTTAATGTTTGAAGTGTTTTATATGCTTTAATATAAATATTATAGATTATTTTATGCTTTATATATATGTGTGTGCGTATGTGTTATAGTTGGCTAGTTTTTCAATAAAAAAATTAAATTCTTCACAAAACATAATTCAGAAAATCCTCGACTCACTTGGATTCATCTCAAATGCCAATTGTGTTGCCAGATTTGCGCATAACAATGGAAGCAAAGATTTAGTTCGTAGTATTTGTGAACAACATTTGAAAAAAAAAATATTAATTAGCTTAGATTTCTACAGTGGGGAGGATTGGTTTTCAGTTTTATTTATATAAATTAAATATTCTAATTAACGTTTTTAAAAATAGGAACTAATTAATCTCTTTTAAATATAAGCTGTTTGCTAATAAATAACACTTGGGACATTTAATTTAAAACTTAATCCGAGACAAATTAAAATGCGGATCTGTACCAGTTTATTCAAAGCCATTTGTCAACTTATTTCAACAAACGTAAAATCATGGAGACATCTACATTTTTCAAACAGTTTTTTAACTGATGAAACTCTTTCTCATAAACGAATGTTTAGTTCCTGGAATACTAGCCTCTATTTAAGTACGAGTGAGAAAAATACAGTTAATGCTCATAAAAACATGGGTTTTTTTCCCCACACATTGAGGATTATTTTCCTCGTAAAACAAATGCAATAAACATCATTTCATTATTTTTAAAAAAACAACATGGCATAATTTTACGTTTTAATAATTTCATGCACGAGCTGGCAGTCAAAGGCATTTGAGCAAACAACAACTTGTCTAGGACGAAGGAAAGAGAGAGATGCGGTAGTTTATTTGAATACCATGAATACAAATCATTCCGATAATTTCAGCTCCACGTGCAGGAAAAGAAAGCAGGGTAAGACTCGTTCCGCCCTAACCCGGAGCAGACACGTGGAGATCTCCGGTTCACATGAGTTCACATTTTATCATGAGCCACATTCTTTCCCCCACGGACAAGACGAACGATAAAGTGTCCGAATCCGTTCCACTGATTTCTATTTTTTTCCCACCCTCGTCATCTTATTACTTTATTCGTTTTCGCGTTATCTGCTTTTAAAATTTAGGGGTTGAAGAAACAGGTGTGATAAAAAAATGAGGTTGCAATGATTCGGTTTAGACAAGAGAATTTTATTGCTATCTCAGAAACGTATTTTTTTTATTATAGTGTTTCAGAATTTCGAATGGTTTTATTTTGAGCAGATCACAAAAATTTATAAAGCCTTATTTCAGATTCATCACTATTTAGAAGTAAATATGTTTAATTTAGGCATCTTGATAAATAATTTTTGAAATTATTTATCAAGATACATAATGAATAAAATTTGAAAAAGGTTCCCCCAAGTCCTAAAACTGTGTGAAAAGGCATTCGGGGGGGGGGGGGAGCCCTCTCAGCTGTATTGTAGATCGATTTAAAAAAAAAATATTGGTCGTAGAATTAATAAATTATAGATTCTTTTTGAAACTGCAGGTCTTGAAAAATCTCTCAGGGCTTTATTTGAGAATTTTTCTTTCTCGTATATGAAGTACCCAAAGAGAAAATATTATAATCGTTAAAGAAATTCAACTCGAGATTTTAACGAAACTCCATGTTTCAGATCTTCCATAATTCGAAAAACACATTTTGGAACTATATCCATTTATCTATCCGTCTGTAAATACGATAACTCAAAAGGGTTGTTAGCTAGAAAGATGAAATTTGGTATATAGTTTTTACATCAAATTTGTAGATTCTGAACGATATCCATTCAGAGAAAGTTTGTCAGCTTACCGTGAGCTAGATAAATAAAATTTGTCTTACAGTTTTAGTGTCTGTAATATGGATTCTTATCAAATTTTGAATCAAATCCGGCGAAAGGGTGAACTGTCGAACATATTTTCTCATGCATGTAAAACCAATAAGTTAAAAATCCAATAACAGTAATAAATAAAATTTTGAATGTGATCTTGTGATTACAATTGTAGTTCTATGTAAAATTTTGGTTTTAATTATTTCGAAAATAGATGTTTAAAATACATATTCAATTTTCTGGCTACTTGTTTTTTGAACACATGTCAGGTGAATAATCACTCCAAAAAATCGCTTAGTTTAGTTAGTTTAGTTAACTAACTAAACTAAGCGAGTTAGAATCAATAAAAACTATAGATTCAAGTTAAAGATGGAGCTTTTGTTCACCAGCGGCATGCATTAATAAACAAATGCTAGTTTTTTTTTCTTTTAATTTTACTACGGGTAATATTGGAATTCTGATACTATTTATGGCCTTACCCCAAATTTACAATTTACGCGGCAAGGGGGAGGAGTATAAATAACGCTTTCATACGAGAAAGTTTCAGGAAGAGCACTTCCGCTAGTTTAACATTTGGATGCAAAAATATTTAATAAATGCATCTGAGCTTGAAGTACTTCTCTAAACTAGAGTTTATAAAGTTAGAAATTATGTGAACAAGGCTTTTGAAACTGAAAATCATAGAAAATTTTATAAACCTGTTTTTTTTTTTTTTTTTTTTTTTTTTTTCAGATTCTTCAGTATTTGCAGCAAAAATATTTCATAAACACATCTCGACTTAAGAGTCAACTAGCCAGATTTTCAAAAAATGATGCGAGACATTGGCTTAATGTGGGAAAACAACTGATTAATTTTTATAGAAATCTAGAAGTTTAATGTTAAAACTACATACCAAATTTTTTTCTTCTATCTCAATGTGTTTTTTAGCTATCGTGTTTACAATCAAACAAAATTTAAAAAAAAAATCGGCCTCAGTGAAAGCTGAAATAAAAGTTTCATTAAAATTCCGAGTTCGAATTTTTTTAATGCTTGCAATACATTCACCTCGTATTACGTGTACAATATATTCTCAGCATGTGAAAAAGTAAATGACGCTTTAGTGTCAAACAATATGAAAAATTTTTTAATCAATTTATTTGGAATAATTTTTATAAAATCTTTTGAAATGAGAGAGTTTTCAAAATTCATCTATTTCTTCATGAAGAATCATACAGAAGTACGCGCTGCATTTAATATCCATTGCTCAAGAATCCATGTTCTAAAAGTGATTTCTTCCCTCTAAATTTTGGTCATGACCACGCGGAATATCTAAAATATGGGTGCCAAATACCTTTATTGGATTCATTGACTATATTAAACAAAAGCTACTTTCTTTGCTTTTAAATGAAAAAAAAATCACCTTGATTTACGACATTTCATAAAATGCGTCGAATATAAATCTTCTTGTTGGTTGAAAAATCCAGTTCTTTTCTTCAATTTTACAATCATTCAAGGCAGGGTCTGTTAAGTAATTAAGGTAGAACAAGATGGGTTATATACCATTAGTTTTAAGGATCTGATCGAAAATTCTGCAATATTTTATAATATATTTTTAAAATTTGTATTCATAAAATTTCATTTTGTGGTTTACATTGTTTTTGTTTTGAATGCATATACAAGAGCGCACCAAAATCTTTGAAATGTTTAGGGCCCCTGACTATTTTAATCCGGTCCTGATATATTTGTAAAAAATTGTAGATAGATGTGTTTGTTACAGTGGTGCCTATTTCCATGAGAATGACGGCTGTTTTAGTTTAACAATAACCTATCTTTGTCTTAAAGAATTTTATACGATTATATTGGTCTCTTTCATTTCCCTCAACAAAAAAGAACTCGCATAAGAAACAAAATCTTTCTAGTAGCAGAAGAATAGGACTTCAGAGATTGTCAAATTGTGATATATTTGTAGTCCAGATGAAAAAAATTTAGTCATGGTTACAGTAAGGCTTTTATTTATAGAATAATGTAACTAAAGGGGTAAAGACTGTTATAACTTTTTGCTTTACCAATCATCTAAAAAAAATTCTCAGAATGGGTTAGATTCCGGATACAGATTTTTTTAAAATTATTTTTTTAATGTGCAAGTGGTTTTTAACTTCCTTTTATATGAATTATAGAAAGAGTATATTATGTCAGAAAATTCACACGATATTCTCACGAAACTTTAAGTTTTAGACTTCTCTGAGCCCGAAGAAACTGTTTGTTCGAGTATCACAATAATTCAACTACGAAACGGGCTGAACGAATGATATTTGGATATGGTCAAGACACCAAAATTATAGATCTGCATCAAATTTTGGATGAAATCCGCAAATGGAAAATTTATTTGTCTTTCCAACAGTTTACATGTGAACATGATAACAAAATATGCGGGAGTTCTCCGTAAAACTTTCTCGCATATTCTTTGTTATCCCAGTGAAACGCCTTGCATGGTATTGGCGTGCTATAGTTTCGAAAGATTAATCTTTGGAAGCAATACAGTATTTTTACTGCATTTATCGTGTAATCCTTGGCGAGTTATTTGGCGATTAATCCCTGCCATGCGGTTAATAGTATCCGGAAATCAAATTTGTGTTTTTGATGGGTTTTTTTTCAACAAGAAACAAATATTTGATACAGAACTGCAATTGTAGTCACAAAATCCCATGCCAAATTTAATATATTTAAGTCAAACGGAGACATTAATATAACAAAGAGCCTTAAGATAAAGGATCAACTGAATTATTAATGTATTTTTTTATAATTCTCATTAATAAATTTTATTATTTCTTTTTTCAATTTTATAATCTTTAAAAAAAATCAGTTTGTTTTCACTATTAAATTTACTGAAGTTTGAATAGCTTTACATTATTTTTTTTTGTAAATTCTTTAATACGAATAATTCTTATGTAAATTCTTTAATCATCGACTCATTAGTTACACCATATAGAGATAAATGATTAGACTACTTAGTTGTACCAAATTTTGAATAAACATTTTTTGGATGTTGAGAATGTGTATCTCTGTAATATTTTTCAAAATTTAATTAATTAAAAGTAAACAAAACCTCAGAGCTTTTTCGCGATAACTTCTTTAAATATTGTCAAACAAAAATGCTTTTTATATCATCTCAAAGCTCAGAAGTTTATCTTTTCAATGATATCTAATTAAAGTAGAATTTTTTTCTAATTTTAATAAATATTTAAAAATAATTTTAAGTAAATTTGGCAATAATTTTCATTCTTGAAATTTATATTGTTATCATTATTTTCATCAAAATTTCAATTACATATTTTGTCAAATTGAGTAAATTGCATATTGTCAAAATTCGAGTTAAAAAACGAATTTGCTTCTTGGTAATAAATTCAGTATTAGTTTTTATTACCGTTTTGAAAAAATTTATGTGCATTAAGTTAAATGAATTATTTTTAACCACTTAGTTTTGAAAATAAAAGAATTCTTATGCTCTCCGTTTTGTACAAATGCATTTCCTACACAATTAAGAATCATTCAGATCACTCACAAAAAATAAAATAACAAAATATATACTCTTATTAGTTTTTAAATTGCAAAATTTAGACGACTGAATTTTCATATCGTCCTCCGATAGTTTAAGTCATAGTTAATTTAATATATTATTAGACATTAATATTTTTTTAAAAATCCATTATTTTACAATCAGAAAAAGCTGAGTTATGAAGCTTTGAGTTTTATTACTTTAAGGCTATCTATCACGAATCGCCTTGAGGTAACGCCGAAGTCATTGGAATGTTCTAAAATAATGATATTCAGAACTGGTCGATTTCAGTTATGGAACAACGAAACATTATTTAAAAATTTTTTTGGAGTGTTAAGAATATTTTACTAAATTTGATTAATAGGACCGAGAGACTGTGCACAAATTTAAACACGGAAGTTTTTTCAGAATCGTTTTCAGCTATTAATTTAAACAGCGGTAAATACTATTGTATATATTTTTAAAGCATTTTTTTAACTGAAAGTATATGCCTATCTCTGACTACTAAGGGGTTAATTATTAGGCAACGATTAGAATATGTACGTTACTTAAAATTTAAAATAAAACATAAACTTAAAAAAAATAATCAAAGTAATTCTCTCCTCCCTTCCTTTTTGTGTGTTTCGTTTGTTATTCTTTGCTCGTTGACCTTTTAAGGCGACTTTTTTTCCTTCCAAATACTAAATAATATTTCCGAAATGCAGTTAAAATGGGAGCCGAAGGTTTATTATAACGTACCAGGGGTGCCTATGTAAGTGCAAGACCACCTGTAGTTGTAAAATGGAGTCTCTGCTGGATACTTTTTTTTTTTTGAAATTTCATTAACTATCGGAAGAAGCATAAAAAACTGATTAAACTTCCGCCCGAAAATTCAGACTTTTATTAATATAAAGTGTTTTATTAGGCTATAAAGATTTTTTATTTAGAAATAAAGTTTATCCAATATAAAAATATTTTTTTTATAAAGTTGATGTTAAAATGTTTTTTGAGATAAAAGTAGCCATAAAATTTGATTTTCGATAAACAGCGGTTTCCTTTCAATTATCTTCTATATTTATACAAAGAGGAACGTTTTATAATGAGTTTCGTATTGTAGCGATGAGAGTTCTAATATACATTTTCAGCTTCCTGGAGTTAATCGATAATTAAATGAATTGTAACAAATTTATTTCAAAGAATAAATACTAAAATCTTCCCTATTTACGTACAATTAGGTCACTGCGTTTTTAACTTATCTCTTTTACAATCATCCTTAAAGTTGTTGTTTAGTTGACAGTTTCTATTCAAAATTTTATGCAGATCTACTACTCCATTTAAAATTCTAATAACAAACAAATTTCATCTATTTAACTCGTTTTATTTTTAAATTATCATTATTCACAAATGGATAGATAGATAAATTTCTCATTGGTCGATTGGAATGATCAAACGAAACTTTCTCACATACTCTTCAATAAAGTTCTTATCCCCGTCCCCTATATTGAATTGTAAGGCCTCAAATGCCCTAAATGTCAGTTACGAACAATAAATAAAATCTCTGGCGTCAATCTACCATTTTTACTAAATCGATTGAGCAAACAGATATTTTGAATACCTTTTTTTTTGTCTGATTGATATCAAAATATATTATGGCGCAATTATAGTCACAAGATCACATACTAAATTTCATTAAGTGTCTGCATTCATGAATTATTGTGTTTACACGCATGCGGAAGTACAAACCGACAGACAGTCAGATTCTTTTCAAAATTTAACAAGAATTACCTTTTAGATGCTACATCTGTGCATCAGATTTTGCTTATCTAACTGTCTATGTTTTGTAGTTATCGAGTTAACTTGTATTCGAACAGCCGGACAGACAGATTGAAGGAATATTGTTCAAAATGTGGTAGAAATCTACGAATTTAATTTGAAGTCCACATGCCAATTTCCATGCATCTAAGTCACAGCATTTTCTTTGTCTCAGACAGACAGTTAGACGGATGGACAGATAGACAAACATATTGCCAAAAATGTGTTTTTGCAAGGTCTTAAAGGTGGAGATACGTCTAAATCTCAAGCTTGAATTTTTTGAAGATTACAAATTTTTTGATATTTTATATTGATATAAAACGATTGCATACCAAATTTCATCCTTCTAGCTCGTTGTGTTTTCCAGTTATCCTGTTTGCGAGCAAACAAAGAGCAAAAATATTTTTTCCTGATTCTAGAAGTCTGAAATTTTAAAATTCATTAAAAAAAAATCGTTTTTTTTTTTTTTTTACTGTCTTTATTAATAGCAGTGTTTTTTCTTTCTATACTACATAACAACAAAATATTCATCAAACATTTATTAATGGCAAGTAAAAGGAAATTTCATTAAAAATGATTATTCCAAGAATATTAATGGAATCTTATAACTCAGGATCCTTCTGTTATTATCATTATTTTTGCTTGCATTTATTAGACTCTGAAATTGAAAGGCTGTTTGAGAAACTTCTCTCTCCCACCTGGTGTCATGACCCATAGAAGAAGAACCCCTATATTATACTTAATTATTATTAATATTATTGTTTTTAAGACTGTTGAATTCGTAGTCATATTGTTCCTCAAAATGCATTTCCCATTTAAATGCACTTTCCTATCGTGAAACCTTAAAATCAAACTCTCAATTCAATGAGTGTACTGTTTCTCTAAGCGCGGGGCCTCACTTTCGAGGCCATAGACGCATTGGGCCCCACGTGTAAGGCCTATTTCTCCGGCATCCCAGCCTAGCTGCGCACATTACCGTGACAACAGGATGCAGTACCTGTACTCCGCCGCAGTCGGAGAAATAATAAAAAAAATAAACAATAATCAAAGAGTGCTCGTGTGTGCATTGACGTCGGCACACGAATCACGTGATCTCGTTCGATAACCGGCCCCGGAGGCATGTCCTCCCCAATTTAGTGAGCGCGAGCACTGTGCACCGATGCACGATCTGCGCATCCGCCCCGATGGTACCTTTGCGCTCTCGGCCTTATCTTTAAAACGCAGCCATTTTTAATGAATTTCATTTCAAAAAGGAAAGACCATTCTGTTTTGAAGGGGGGTTACGATTTCTATTTTGCAACTATTGCATGCTATTGTTCCCTTACAAGCGTTCGATTACAGCATTCGGAATGAGATTACTGTAATCAGAATTTGTTTTAGTAAGAGCAGGGATTGATGAAATTTCATATTTTGGAAACATTTTTGTGCTACGAAGTCTGCTTTTGTTTAAATTCAAAACATGATTTTTTTTAATGCTATTGATATTTACTTGTTTCTTTCTAAAGCATTACAAAAATTCTTTTCTAAATTATGCGAAAAACACACGCTTTTTTTTAATAATTAAAAAAAATAATTCTAAGCTTTATGAAGTCTCTAGAGAAATATGTAAATACTAATACACCCACCGATACTTTAAAATAAAATTCAGCAAACATCATGCTTAAAATATAACATGGCAATATCTGAAAAAACTGTTTACGTCAATACTGAAATTTGTGTAACAATATATTTTTAAAAAAATCAATTTTTGTCGCTCTTACAAAAAAAAAGAAAAAAAAAAAAAAAAAAAAAAGGGGGGGGGGGAAAAGGAGCAACTATTGCTTTTATGTACAAAAAAAAAAGAGCAATTATTTCTTTTATGATAAAAATAAAGTACAACAAGCCATTTAAAATTAAGAATCCATTACTTCGCAATACTTGCTCTTAACGTTAAGAATTATTCTTTTATTATTTGAAATATTTTGTATTTTATTTCTCTTGCTTTACATTTTCTTTGTTTATATAAGTTTACTTTTTACTTAAGAATGTTAATCATGTTTCTTGGATTTTTTCTAATTTATTCAATATCCTTTTCTATTTGCATTTAAATATACTTTTTATGCTTGATTATATTATTAGAATAAATTTAATATATTCTTAAAAAATGTTTTTTCTAAAAATTTACTCTATATTTAGTTAACTTTACTAACATTATATATGAGATTACTTTTTACTTGTTTTGAGTTAACTATTTAGTTAAGCAACAGTTAATTTAAACAGTTTTATGCTTTAAAAAAGTCAGTAAACGGTACGATAAAGGGTTAAACATTTTCTTTTAAATTTGCACAATTCTGTCTTTAAAAAACCATGATTTTTACATGGAAACTTGCATAATATAATTAAAGGACAATTGTCTTTTTCTTCCAGAATCTAACGGGGAAAATTGAGTAGTAGTACATTCCTCCCCCCGGTCAGGTATAAAATGTAAACATAATATCACAGCAGAACGTATGTTTTTAAGAGGATAAGAGCATGTGTACAGTATGCACAGTAAAATATTTGATTCCATATTTGAAAAACATGCGTAGTTATATTTGTTATGTGACTGCGTCATATGATGCGATTGTACTAAATGCCTTTTTAAAATGTTATTTGGAAATTTTAATTTTAATTGTTATGGAATTTGGTATGTTTGCCTTCTTATTCAAATTGTATTCCTGTGACAAATTTTGGTTTCAGTTAATCAGAAAAAAAAAAAAAAAAAGAAAAGAAAGAAGTTTAAACGCTTGTTCAGTTCTTTAAAAAAAATTATATTATGAGCCACAAAACTCTTATGTACGGGTTTCTGAAAATAAAAATCTAAACACCAAAAGGAACTCGTAACACCTTTATTGGTATGATTGTGCGAGAAAATTTTGGAAAGATCAATCCCACTGTTTAAAATTATATATAAAACAAGAATAAAAAAAATATTAAGGAAAAGTTATATTTTGCTCTGGTTTTTGCAGCACAAATTGCCCTAAGTTTCTATAATATTTTTTAAATAATTACGTATTTTTTAACATACAAAGCGAAATTCTCTAACGTTGCTTCTCTAAATCGCTCCTCTTACAATATTTAAAATATTATATAATTTTGTAACTTTTCTTTTATTGATTATAAAATAAATTATAATGTTTTATAATATATTAAAAATTTCTAATTGTGTTCAGTTATTTATAAACAAAGAGGAAACTTCAGGCCATCTTCAGTTATTTTTAACCAAAAAGGAAACCCCTGGCTAGTTTCAGCAGAGAGAAACTCAATGATCAACACCGCAGATAATGATGCGGATGTTGTGATCTGTTCAAAATAGTCCCTAATACGCTCTATGTACAGCTTCCTCTCTATGGAGGTACGTCCCGTTATTGGAGCAGTCTTGTTAATTATGCAATACTATCATTAATAGTTCCTTCCAGGTAAGTGAAAGTTTCATAAAGATAGGATTTCGCTACTGAATTTCAACTTTATTTCTGCTTTCAAATTTTGCACACGTGTGTGTTTTGAATGACAATATATTATTTTGATATATATGCAAATCTTAACTATCAGTTAATTAATTAGTTAATTAAAATTTTGCCCAGTTTTACAGTGAATTTGAGAGAAGAATGCTTACGCGATTTTATAATATGAATAAAACTTCGCAATCATGATTTTATTAATATTATTGAATACTAATTCAAAATTCATCTTATGAATAAAAGATTTAAAAAATAGATTTTTTATTTTTTTGTATTTTAGCTTAATAATGAATGTGTTTTAATATAGCGTGCAGAGCCAGGAATTAATATTTTTTAAAGCTAAAATAATAGTTTCTCTTTCTGAAATAAAATATGTTAGAATTAAGTGATAAAAATCATCAGAATCCAAGAATCACCAGAAAAAAAAAATCAACAGAGAACAGTTATGATAAAATTTTCAGCTGACAAACTGTATCGTATCAAATCTCTCCGGCCCAAATTATATTTGTTAAAAACAAACAACTTAATAATTAGTAATTGATTAACAACATCAATTAAAAATTAATTAATTAATATGCATATACAGTAATATGTTTTGGACAGTATTCATTTGTATACATATGAATATGACATAGTATTCAGATGATACGTCTAGCTAGTACAATTGTGAGAACAGTTACTTATTAAAAACAGATTATTCCGATGGTGATAAAAGGCACTACCGGGTCGAAAAAGGTAATACATTTTATAACATCACATTATGATTTGAAGTAAAAATATAAAAATAAATAGCAAGCAAAAATGTTTAGGAGCCGTAAAAAGTAAGGAAGTGTAATGCTTATATAAGTGTAAATTTTGTCACTCCCCACCACCACCTCTCGGTTTGCGAAGTGGGGAGTGAAAAATATGCATATTTATTTTGTTTAGTCCAATTATGTCAAATTTTATTTCATCAGATAAAAGAAAGTCAATTCAATCATCACGATTAGACTCTGAAAAGAATTCTGCCCATCAAATCATATTACCTCTATATTTTGTGTTGACGGTTGTTTCTTCTGCAATATCGCAATGCGCATTCCGACGGTGATATTGTGTCAACGCCTTTCACTAGTCTAGATTGCATTATTACTAGCGCTTTTATCAGTGAGATTACGTTATTAAAATCCTTTATGTAGTAGTTTAATGTTTCATGTCTCTTTTATAAGTGTAATAATCCTAACATTTCTTTCTTCTTTCTTATTTCAAAATTTATAATAACTTAAAATTTAAATTCTGTTTCTTTCTGGTTTTATGTACACCTATTTCGAATGAATGATCTCATTTAAAGTCTCTTTTTTTCTTTCTATTTGATGCAAATAATAATGAGGGGAAAAAAAGCTAACAAAAAGTTTCCTTATCTTTCCAGTTTCTTCTTCTTTCATTTGATAATTAGAAAAGTAATAAGCATTGGGGAGGGGAGGGGTTCAACTCATGTGACGTCACAATAACTGATAATGTTTAGATGAAAAACGCAATCGTGTATATTATTTAAACAGAATTTTACCATTTGGTTGCAAATGTGTCTGTTATCGACCTTGCCTTTTTTAACATTTTGCTCAACTTTTTTAAGTTGAAAAATGCTTTATTGTTCACCTTTTGGGTTTTATAATGCGAAAGGAAAAAATAAAACAATGGTTGATAATCACAAATGATTTCGACCCGCACTGAGACGCAAGGAAAAATTTGAATGTTGGAACGTCGCTTCAGCATAGATGGGAACTATAGTAAAATCCTAAGGGCCATCAGCGGCCACGGTACAACCCTTTCTGAAGGAGACACGTCCCGTTATGGGTAGGTGCGTAGTCAATTTTAAACCAACCATCATGTAGGAAGCTTCTCATCTTCATATCTAAGTTTATTCCCCGGGTGGGGAGGGCAATGTTTGATACCTAAATGTTATTCCAGAATTAATTAGTTTATAAGAAATAAAATAATAATCCAAAATTATTTAAATAAAACTAACTAAATCTATCACACTTTCAGAAAAAGATTTACATTGGTAATGCTTAGGTTGGTTAAATGTTTTGTATTTTTAAAAGCGGTAAAAAAGCTCTGTATATAGTTTAATTACATTTTTGTTCCATTTAAAAGCATCAAGGGGCTATTCTGGAACAGATTCATGATATTGAACAGTGGTCAGATGACGAAGATGTCGTCTTTTTTTTCATCAGATGTCGCTTTCATCATATCCTGCCGCATCAGCAGGAGGATACTTCATCCGTACGGATTTAACGTTCTTCAGGTCTGCTTACACGGGGGTACTTCGTTAGAATTGGATATCATACATTGAATCTTCATGTACGATATTTTACCACTAGACCATAACGGTAGTAGAATCTATTATGTTAGAAGTTTGAAAATTCATGCAAGAAGTTTCTTGTATAGATGTCAGATTCGCATATTCTTATATTTCAAAGCAAAACAATTATTTATTATTTTAAATCATGTCATTTGTTATCGTTTTTTATTATAAAATAAAATTGAAAAATTTATGAATTAAAATCTGGATAATAAGCAATTTGCATATCAGTTTAATGTATAATATTGCAAGGGAAAAAAAATCTCTTCAAAAATCTCTTTTAAAAAATAATGAATCTCGAGATTAAAAAAATCTTTTTCAACACCGATTTTAATCAAAAATGTTGAAACATATTAAATTTGGTCTACACCTGTTTAAAAACTTCCACAGATTCGTGTCTGTACCGGTTTAGAATGTGGAGACCAGTCCACTACGGTTCAAAACTAAGAGATTCAAAGAAAATAAAAGTCACAGACTTTTTAAATGGAACAGTAATCAATCAAATCAGCAGAATGTTAAAAGAATAATTTATTTAGTCTTCAACAAAACAGATTACAGAGGAACTAACATTGTGCAAACATTTCCTTATTATGTTTTAAAAATTTATTTAATTGTAACGAGATGCCGTTATGAGGATATTCTTTTAATAACTTTTACTATAACTGAAAAAATACAGTTAAAAAGAAAAAAATGTGAAAGTGGAACAGATGCAGATAACACACAGAATTTTTATTCCCTTAAATTCATAATTTCTAGATTTCTGAACTGTATTTTTTTAAATTCTTATTCAAATTTAGTATTAAAACAAATATATTATCCGAAAACTAATTAGGTGATTTTTATGACAGAAAATGGAGCATTCTTTTGATAGCTTATATGCTGGGCAGACAATCAAATATTATTAATTCTCATTAAACAAAATTTGACTGGCAAAGATTTGACTTTGAAAATCTTTCTCAAGACGAGATTGAATAAGACTTAATGGGTAATTCGTTGAGCTGCAAGAAAGTTAATCATCTATATGATTTTTCAAACCTCTTACTTTCAAATATTATCCTCAACAAAAGAAAGAAAAAAAATTCCACAAAATAGAATATTTAATTGAAACCAAAAATTAGCCTGTATTTACAAAAGCGCACAAAATTTTTATTGAGAAAATTAAATTAATTAGGTTATAATTTGAATTCATATTTCGAGAAAAGCTTTGCAAAGCCTTTTAAAAGTAATTGTGCTAATATCTAACTTCGAATGTCAGAACTAAGATTTGCCCTTTTCATGTCAATTTTTAACACTTTCATCTTCGCTTCAAAAATCCTACGAAATGTTTTCTTTCAATTACTAATCATTTTTTTCTGATCACATCCGACCTATGAAAAAAAAAATATCTGATGAAATTCTCTTTGGTGGATTTCTCCTCAACCTTTGAATTTAAGTAAATGTCCAAATATAATATTTCTTATTTATAAGTCCTTTGTCAAAATTCCATTCACATTCTTTGTTAGATTTTGTGATTTTTTTTAAAGAAGAATATTCAATTTTTTAAAATTTCTATATTGAAAGACATGTTCTTCTGTGAGTTGAGGTTCTTTGTAGAAAGCTTTCGATATTGTTTCTCTTGTTTACAAATATATTACATATAGAATAAAAAATATTTGAAATATCCAATAAGCATATTTATTATATTATCCAGTTGGATACTAGGTTGGTTGTAAATAATGATCCAGGGAATATTTGTGAATCAGATTTGTATTGATCTTTCATCAGAAGTGTTCAAATTCACTTCATAAAAAAATTAAAATGTTTTAGACAAAAGTAAAAACTAGAAAAATTGAATTGCATGCCTAATTCATTGATAATTATAATGTCTGATATCTTACTTAAAATATTTCATTTTTCTTTCAGCTATTGTGATAAAGTGAGTCACATCAGGGGGATGATCTCAAATTTCTTCAAAATAATCCATTGTGATGTCAGTGTTTATAGCCGTGCCTTGCATAGCACAAAAATATTCTCACTCATTGATTTTGTTCATGCTTGTCAACAAATTTCTTTCCGTAAAATTAACATCCCCAGAAACGTTATAACAATCTTATTTGGACAAAGAGAAAATTCCGCAAATGGTTAAGAGAGAAGAAATGCAACCCAAAGATTTCTGAGATTTATGATTACCGAGTTTATTCATTTAAAATTCATATTTCGCACTTTGATATTATTCTTGTTTCTTCTAAAGAAGAAATATACAAGACTAATTTACAAGCATTTTTGACTAGATGAATGAACATTAATCTCTGAAGATATGATGTTCGATGTTCTTAAAACAAAATTCCTGCGATACAAAAATTCATCAGATAGAAAGCTTAGTTCAGAAATAAAGGACGTTGAAAATTTCACAGAACTTCAATTAGGTATTGAATTAGGTAATTTAGGTATTTTACAGACTTCAATTAGGGATTGGCGATTCTGAATGAGCAATTTCTATTACAGCCTCATTCTAATTTGTGTAGTAATTTTTGTCAACAATCAGAAGTACTGAAAGGCCAAAAAGAAAGCAACATGAAATCTCTTACTTTTGCCAAATCAAGTATATATTTTTTCGTTTCTTCCATGGATTTTATTAAAAATTCCAAACGACCTGAAGGCTTTCTTTAGTAGTTCATATTAAAAAATAATTTTGAAATACAGCCGGATTATTGTTTACAATTGTCCAGTATAGCTCTTACCCATAACTTTAAAAGTTTCTATTTTTGCCTTCTTATATACTAAGTAAAGAAAGAGAAAAATTTGTAAATAGAAGAAAAAATTTATCTTGAGATTTTGATGACTCTGCCATTTTCTTTTTTTTACTTACCTGAATTTGAAATTATTTTTGGAGTTTTATTTGTTTGTTAGTACGCATGTGAGGTCAATAACCTAAAAAAGTGGGATAAAAGTATGCAGATTTTTATACGAAAATTGTAAGTACTTGTCAGATTTTAGATCCATTATCTATATACGTTTGTTTGTCTGTCCGTTCCGTGTGCACGTGGTCACGATCTGAGTAGGCTATTATGTCTAGAAATGGGAAAGATCTTGATTAGGGGAGTCACAGAATTCATTAAGCAGCATCAGGTTAATGACTATCAATTTGTTTTGCATTGCTTTTAACACTTAGGGGATATCTTTTCTGTACTAAATGCTAATTTCAGTAGCAAGATCTTAAATATCTTTATGTTTTCCTTGTATCGCAGGAAATCCTACGTTGTTTGTCAGTTGCTCTTGTGTATACTTGCAATCATGTTTTCGCTAGGGGGAAAATTATTAGATTTCGGTGATGAGTATTGCATTTTAATAATATCTAATTTGTTTGTTTCAGAATCGGCAATTTTTGTTGACACACTAACCTGTATTTTAAAAAAACTTATTTTGTGGACTTTAAATTATTTGCAATAAAGAGCCAATACAAGAAATGCGCGCAACTATCGTCTTCTGATTTTGAAAATCTGCGGAAGAAAATTGAATTCCACATTTCCAAACGAGATACATATTTACACACTTCAGATTCCGCTCAAAGCAAGGTAGGTAGTTATGCTTTTTGTACTAGTCTGTTTATCGAAATCACAAATTTTATTTCTGTATCCTTGTCACGGGTTCATTTATTTAAATATATTTTCAAGGTTAACAGTAACACTTCGATTTCTTGCCTCAGGGGATCCATACAGCAGCTTTCAATACCTGTTTAGAATTCATAGCAGGCTGTTGAAGGTACAATACTCGAACAGCATTTAACGTACATTACAACGATATATGATGATAATAGATTTAATTATTTACTACTTAATTTCCTGAAATATGCTTTTTAACTCCTTCACGTTAAGCTACATTTTTAAAAATTCTGATCTTACGAAATTAGTTGAAAATATGACTTTAGATTCCTTATTACAAAACATATAGGGTGAACATTTTTTATTTCTTGGAATCTAGTTGAGGGAAAGAAAGGCAGGGGAAGAGTAGCCATCATTCTTGTTGAAAATGAAATCGCTTAATATTTTTTTAAATATCAATTTTACAGCGAAGTAGCCCATCGTTATGTTATTTAAAAAAATAATTTAAATAATATATTGTATGTAAATTGTTATATTGTTTAAAATAATTAAAATTGGAAATTTATCCAATTTAAATAATATTGCTTATCAGTACATAAATACCATTTATTATGATAATCAGAATATTTTTAAATAATTCAAAAAATTATATGAAACAGTACAAAATATAATTTATGTTCAAAGGTTTTCCTTAATTCAATGGAAAAATTTTGCGAAACATTTCTCTCTATTTTCAAGCAGAGAAGAATAAAATAAGACTTGGGTATATTTTTATGGAGAAAAGGATGTTAAGTGACTGTGTTTGTGATCTAGCCACCACCCATCTAGTCATGTATTTGTGATCTATCTTTCTCTACTAATAAAAAGGATGAATATGTGTCTGTTGATGCTCCACAGGTTAGACCGTTTGATTTTAAGATACAAAAATTTGCATATACTTTGAAAAGTGGAAATAGGATTATTTTTTTGAAATTTTGTTTGATTAAAAATTATGTAAGATTTTGGTGTTTTCTCTCGATAACTTCCATAAATATGGCAGCAGCAAAATGATTTTTTTCATCATCTTAAAATGTAAACTTGCAGGAGTGGTCTCCCCAAAACTCTTGCATATTCTTTGCAAAATGTAAAATCCCAGGGAACACCCTGCATGGTATTGGCGTACAATAGTTACGAAATATTAACCTTTGGTATGAATTTAGCATTTTTACTGAAACTATTGTGTAATCCTTGGCGAATAATACCTGGCCTGCAGTTAAAAATATCCAATAAGCGAATTTACTTTTTAGTTGCGTTTTTTCAATTTGATTCAATTAAAAATTTCATACATAGCTTCAATTATAGTTGCAAATATGATATAGTATTTAAATCACTGCGTTTTTGCTTTATCACGTTTGCATGCATCTGAAAGTACAGGCCGACAGACGATCAACCCCTTGCTGAATCTGGCTCAAAATTTGATAGGTGTCTACACTGCAGACGCTAAATCTGTGTGATTAAATTTATTTATCTAGCTAGTTTCATTTTATATTTATTTGTTAGCTTATATTCGGACAGCCGGACTGACAGACTTCCTCTAAGTAGAATTTTCTCGAAATTTGAAAGATATCCACAAATTTAGTATAAAGACCATCTACCAAATTTCATGCGTTTACCGTCATCTGAACGCGGTTATGAGTTATCTTTGTCACAGACAGATATACATTTTCCAAAAATATGTTTTTCGAGCTTAGGAAGACATAAAACTTGGAGACTCATCAAAATCTCGAGTCTATCTATACTATCTATACTTCGTTTACGAGAACATAAAAATTACCTTTTCATGGGCACTAATATTTTACCGGATAATATTTTTTTTTTCTGCTTGTAATCAATAATTCATTTCATTGTTTGAGCAAAATTATTCCCTGTTGCTCCCAGTATTTCATCGTGGCATTTCTTTTCCATTGTTAATAATAATCGAAATGTGACCATTCGGCTTATTTTTCCATGTTGAGTATTGCTATTAATAAAAATTTTTAAATTTTATTGTGCTTACAATTAAAGTTTAATTTTAGAATCAAACAATGGTGAAAATCTTTGAAAGTATGCCTGTTTTTAATAGTTTTTTCCCCTTTGATATTATTGGAAATATGAAGTAATATATATACAATTAGTGAAATGCCATGCACAATGAAAGAATGGTATGCGGCTTTTGAAAACTTTGAAGACAAAAATTATTTATCTGACTGGTCGTCAAAAGTAGTTAACATTGATTTTATTTCTGTTTAAAATATAATTTTAATAAAACTGTTGTATACAGTGGTAATTCTCGTTAACATTTGGCTTCAAAAGTAAAGAATGAGGAAATTTTTTTTTTAAATTTCGCATATTTTAAAACGTTTTTATGTTGTTTGGCTCTTTTTTGGCTTGACGTTTTGCTTTCTTATTGCAATACGCTGATTTCTTTTATTGAATCAGAAATTTTTTTATTAAATAAACTTCTGATATATTACTTAAGTAAGAAATATACTCAGTAATACTTACAAAGTTTCAATGGTGAATGATTTTTTTTTCTATTCTCATATTTTTTTACATACACGCTTTGTTTCAACAAACATATTTACTAGAATAGTTGAAATTAGAAAACTTCCTACTCAAAACTAAACTTCAAATTTTAAATGAAATTATAGAAGTTGAAAGATAAACATTTATCATTAAAGCTTCTAAAATAATACGTTACATGACTAAAAATTTAACAATAATTTGCTGAAAGTGCCATTAAGACGAAATTACATGCAAAAGATTCAATTGAAATTTTACGTCATCAATAAACTCGGTGAATTAGGTGATTGAAAAATATAGCTAGTTGATAATAAAAACACAAAGATTTGTGATCATGTTATTGTTCTTTGAACTCATTGTATGAAGACTAGTCGGTAAATGGGCATGCCACAATCTATAAACCGAAGGTCTACAGGTAATCACCATTGATGTCTGTAGAATCACTTTTATAATGATTCCTTTGTTCAGAAGTATTGTGGTGATAGCGTGCGATGAACAGTAATTATTCCAAGTTCTTTTCAAAATACATGCAAATGGATGCTTCATAGCGCCGGCTGTTCATCAGGATAAATACATTCGGTTTATAGTGTATATATAATATATATATATTCAATAAAAAACTTCTATAAAATTCTTTCAATAAAAAAATTCTATATAATTCTTATTTCTAGAATTTTGCCTTTAAGAATAAATGCAAAAATATTTGCTCCAAGGAGCCTCTTTTCATTGGTACTCGGGGCCTCTATATTCTCTCGCTACGCAACTGTATAGTGCGATTCACTGAAACAGATTAACTAATCTCTAAACGGATGATCATAGCATTAATTTTTCATATACGTATTACAGAGAAACTATTGTATTCATCAAAAAATTCAAACTGTCTAATATTGATTCTCGAGATTTTGACGAATCTTGATGTTTTAAACCTGCCTATGTTCGAAAAACTCATATTTGGAAAGTGTCCCTCTGTCTATCTGTGACAAAGATAACTCAAAAAACTCTTTGAGCCAGACGGAATTTGGTATACGGTCTTAGCAACAAATTTGTAGATTTTTATCAAATTTTGAGTGAACTCGTTAAATGGAAGTCTGTATGTTCAGCTGTTCGAATATAAGCTAAAACGATAACACCAAACAAAAAAAGCTGGATGCATAAAATTCGATGCACAGATTTAACATCTTTAGCGTAGACACCTATCAAATTTTGAGCCAATGAGGGGTTGACCATCTGTCGGTCTGTGCTTTCAGAAACATGTAAACACAATAACTTAAATATATCAAATTTGGTTTGGGGTTTTGTGTGTACAAGTGAAATTTTTTGTCAAATCTTATTTTCAATCCTTTGGGAAAAACGCGTCGAAACACAAATTCGATTTTCGGATAATATTATCAGTATAATAGAGATTAATTATCAACGATGACATTTTGAATTAAGTAAATGATAAATTCAAACCAAAATTTAATATTTTGAAATTATTATAAGTCAATGCCATGTAAGGCGTTCTCATGGATAACACCTTTAATACAGGGTATGCCAGAAAGTTTCATGCTGATATTTGATTTTGGAAGCAAAGGAATTGTGTATATTCTTGAAAGTGTAAATGTCTAAGTTCTAAAAAAGGATTTAAAAAAGTGAAAAAATAACGAAGAAAAAAAAAGCCCCCCCCCCATTTTTTTTTATTTTAAAAATTGCACAAAGAAAAGGATATGCTGATAAAACTATAATAAATGTGGCAAAGCAATTCATATTTTTTCTAACATTAAAAAAAATATACATACTTATATTAGAAATAAAGATTTTTATTTTAGTTTCTTTAAAATAAATTTTTGAATAGGTAGTGTTGAAAGGAAACCATCGACCTTGTGCGTGTTAATATTATAAATGAAACACAAAATGCTGTTTAAAAAAGATGATGTTTAGATATGGAAGTTAGAAATTTTGCGAACTACAATCAAACTTTTTCTGAAAGGATGCATTACATAAAATCTTCAAAACTTTCCGAAGCGTTTGATGGTACAGGAGATTGTTCTGAATTACTTGATACAGATGACTCAGATCGATAGGAAATGTCGGGATGAGGCTTTTCTTGTTGCGGTTGCGAAAAAGGTGGGGCATGCATGAAGGAAGAAGGACCACTTTCTGCTGGATTTGACCAGTTCGAGGAGTGCTGATAACTTGTAGATGGACAATCAAACATTCCTTTGTCAGCTTTCATAAATATATCAAAGATAGCATGTTGGATTGTTTTCTGTGTTTCTGGAGTGTATTTCTGCACTTTTGCAGCTACATAAGCAAAAAATGAGTCTATTTCGTTAGGCTGAGATGCTGTTTGCAATTTCTTTTCTGCAGTCTGCAACATATTAAATGCTATTTTCATCATTGACGAACTAATATCTTCATCTACCTTTCCTCGCTTAATTGGTCTGGGAGATGAAGATGACGGTGTTGTCTCTCGTTCTCTATGTGTTGTCGCTTGCTTCCTAAGCGTTGTCGTTTCATCTCTATGTATTGCCACTTGTTCGCTAGGTGTTATCTCTTGTACCCTCTGTGTTGCTTCTTCTTCTGCCTGTGTTATTTCTTGTTTTATTTGCTCTGGAGGTATGACTCCTTCATCGATTTCAACTTCAATTCCGATCATATCATTCGTCTCCTGTAATTGTACACACCAATCCATAAAATACTATATATGAAATATTTTCTATTTTTTAAAGTTTTTATAAATGGTTACAATATTAACATTTGGTTAAATTTGGTTATGCATGGTTATTTAACATTTGGTTTTAAATGGTTAGGACAATATTAACATATCTATCCAAATATCTACTTAAATATAATTATGAATTTGAATGTCGCGTAATCACGAGTCAAAATAAATAAATGTACAAAATATTTTCAGAATTTACTAAAATAAAAATTATTTACCTATATTATGTATGATTTAGTTAAAAGCATGTTAAAATATAAAACTAAATTAACTATCTTATTAAAAGAGGGGAGGAACTATAGATCAGGAACTCAGCAAAACCTTCGAAACGCCTCTTTATGTTGGCGCACTTGAGGGCGTTGTTTTGCAAGCATTAGTAAATGCCACTATATTCAGTTATAGATTATATTTACTATTATGCTTTTGATATTAATGGACACAGGTTATAACTTCATGTCAGTTGACTTGAAATGCAAACAAAGAGTTTCGAATACGGCCAGTTTTAAAGCAATGCGTTAAAAAGGAAACGTTTTAGAGCTACCATTACTAGAAAAACTACCGGTCGTTCTCTGAAAATACCTTATTTTTTAGAGGTAAACAATTATACTACTGCTTGAATGCATGAATATTTAGTACCGTGATAAGCCTTTTTCTTGGCGGATTTCCGTGTTCCAGGAACTTAAAAGCTTCATAGCCAAACCATCTACTTTCATAAATATCGGCTCTTCCTGAAAAAATAAAAATAAATAATTCAAATATATAAAGACGAATGTTTGATAGTCTTTTACACCAATCACGAACTTTTGTCCAGTCTTGATATTATACATGTTTTACAGAACAAGAGAAAAAAAATCCTGCCAGCACTCCAAAGTCTAGATATTAATTAAAATTTCTGTTCATTAAAAATTAAGCAGGATCTGGATATTCTCCCTTAATATTTATCAAAAATATTACTTTACAAAAATTAATTTAAAGCTATTTTAAAATCTAAGAAAAATTGCTTTTTTCGCTATGCAAATTTATTATTTTTTCTCTAATTTTAATATATTTTCAAAATTAATTTTAAATATAATCAATAACAGTGTTTCAAAATCATCATCATCATCATATTTGGCGAGACAGCCCAGGGTGGGCCAGTGCCTTCCTCTGAATTCTGTTCCACCGTATTCTATTTTTGACACTTGTACGTCAGTTTCTTTCCCCCCGGATAGCCAGGAGGTCTGTCTCCACTGACTCCATCCATCTCAGTTTGGGTCTACCCCTTTTCCTACTTGTTAGAGCTTTATGTAAAAGGTTTTTTTTTTTTTTTTTTTTTTTTAGTATGGAATTATCGCCCATTCTAAATATATGACCACCCAATTCATCCGATTTATTTTTATGAACTTAATAATATCTGGCTCTCTATAGATTTTATATAGCTCAAAGTTATATCTTCTCCAAACATTGTTGATTTTTATCCCTCCAAGAATGGTTCGCAGAATTTTTCTTTCAAAAATGGCTATTTTATTTTCTCCAGCTTTGGTACGGGTCCAGGTCTCTGAGAATGTTCCGTAATACTCTAATGAAATTCAAACCAATTTGATTACTATCATTGCATCAGCTACAAATTACAGATTTATCTTAATTTTTCAATTATCATAATTCAGTTTTCTTATAGGATTTTTTAATGCAGAAAAAAAAATGAAAAGGCAGTTAACTTTTTAAAATGATACATTGAACATTTTTTATATTGCTTTTGGAAACTGCTTTAAAAAAATTATTTTGCTTATTTTTTCACAGCATCATAGATTCTTTCCTCCAATATGTGTAACAAAATGCATATTTTGAACTCTTTATTTGTTCATTACAATATGAAAATATTTATTGACACTTGTTTATTGAATAGTAGATATTAACAAAAAAAAAAAGGTTTTTAAAAGTGTTAATTGCTTTTATTTAAAATTAACCAAAATTTTAATGATTTGCTTCTATAATCGGAATACAAAGCTGAACAAAAATCATTTTACGACATTTTAAAGTTCAAAGAATAAACTTTTCAGCGATACCAATTTTCTTCTCTATATAACGCTTTCTCTAATTTTAATAACAAATATTTTTATATAAAAATGCTTGCGAATGTTCTATGATTGTATTTGTACTCACATGCGTTCCAAGTTTGGTTTTTCCAATTAATTTTGTTTTCCTCAGCTTTTTATTTTTATCTTCTGAGCATTGAGTACGCTTGTCAACTCTAATTTCTTGTATATATATTTATTTATTTACTCTGTTTAAAAGCTGCAAAATCTGCATACTGTTAAATTGAGTCATTCGACCTTTATTGTTTCGGATTCTTGCTAGGAAAATGTCATCTCAATAATGCAAGCTTCGACTAGCATAAACATGCACCCTACTTCTAATGAAAACTTCTTTAAGAGTGGAAAATCCACTAATGAACTCATTATTCGAATTGGTCAGTTAAGTCAAAGATATTTCATCCAAGATCCAACGTACAAACCCATTTCTTATCCAAGCCTATATTAAATAACACAGCAACCGGCACGGTAATATTTTGAATATGAAATTCACAAGACACAGAAAGATTATTTTCAAGACATCGGATCCCTCGCGCGCTGCCCAAATTTTAAGCTTGGATAAAATCCTTGATACTCCAGTTTCGACTGGTGTCATTTGGGAAAATATGTCTGACAGATTCCCGATATTTGACATTCCGACTCAGATTCCTCTTGAAGAATTGTCCTAGGAACTAACACATAATAACGATATAGAAATTATTAAAATAAGAATATTTGTTAAATCTAACTACTACTCGAGATTCTTCTCTTGTTCTCGTTAAAATACTCGATCTGGAGTTACCAGAATCTACTAAGAGTTGGTTTGCAAACCAAAAAATTCAGAAATTTATAGATAAACCTCGACAATGCATGAAACGCCAGTTTCTTGAATCCGAATAGAATTTGCAACTAACAAATCTGTCACATATGGCATCACTCACAATGGCCAACGCCAAGGTCCCGAAAAGAGTATTAATTGCCGGAGTCCTCACTGCGCGACATCAAAATCTTGTTCCCATTATATCAGAGAACGACAAATGCTAGAATTTAACTGTCGAAACCACTTAATGACTGGAGAAACCAGACGTCTCTTCCAACAGTCTTCAAAATCAAATTATTCCTGTGCAGTTAAAATAAATATGTCTGTAAGTGATGTCGAAGAAATTATAAACCAAAAGATTGAAGTTATGGTTAAAAATATCAAGTAGTAATTAGAAAAGTAAACAAATATGCTTATTGAAATTTATTGCAAAAAAACTATTGAAAAGTTACTGCACAATGTTGCTATCATGTTTAATAAAGTTGAATTAAACAGATCTCCAGGGAGGGGAAAAAAAATCAAAGAAAGTTGTGACTTAATCTACGGGCATTCGGATGCAATGGAATACAGGTGATCCTTCAAGTTTTGGCATAAATATTGTACTCTTTTTGGTTGTTTTTTTTTTTTTTGCTCATTTTTCCTTCTTGTTTGTGTTTTTGCTTTTCGTTTTCCTAAACGGTGGAACTGTTTTCCCTCCTTTTCAAATTTCGGGTTTGAATTTACGAGCCTCCTGATTTTTTAATCCCTTTTCATAATCCCAAGCTGGGTTCAGTTTCTATATTTTTTAAGTCTTTTTTATGACCTTTTTGCAATGAATTGCAGGGAAATTAAGGGGGAAAAAGTTCTGACTTACATTCCTCCATTTTCTTTCTTTCTCTTTGGATTTTTCAAGAGACGTTTCCTTCTGAAACGGAATTTTTTTCTGTGCACAACAGACAAAATAGACCGTCTTCTTATAAGCATCCCTTCTAATATGCTCGGCAGAATAATTCCCAACAATACTATTAGAGAAGACTTGAATTTGGAACTTTTGGTAATCGAAGTATAATTCCAGAATACATTATTAATTTATTACATTTATATATATTATTATTTTACAAAGTTAACATTATTAATTTTTATACACCAGAAGGTTTTGATATTGATCAAACAAAACACTTCTTTGATTCTTTGTCCTTGCCTACTTTCACCTTGGGTGATTTTAATTTGCACCCGACGTTTTGGGGAACATCCCGTTCATCAGTTATGAGTAATAGCTTCCTTGATTGGCTAACTTATTCGCACTACAGAATTCTCAATAGAACTATTTCCACGCACAGTTCTCTAAGAACTCAACTCTTACTCTTTGTTCATCTGATATTCATAATCAAAACTCTTGCTATGTAATGGATTCAATTTTCGATAGCGATCACAGCTCTATAGTTGTTTCCTGGTCGATAATAGAAAGTGCCAGTTGCAATTTAAAAATAATTAATTAGCCGAGGATTACACAACAAACACATTAAATTTTTAACAATGCCAACCGATGTTTCATAGAAGAAATTTCGGTGAATGCAACTAAGATAATAAACCAAAATACTTATTTTAAAATATTGTCGCTAAAGACTTATCCTCCTCGGTGGAATCTTTCTTGTCATAATCATAAAAAGCTCAATAAGTACTTTCGGAAAATCCGAATTCTAAACACAACAGCATTATTATACAAAATAATTGCTATAGTTGCGTCCAGCTCATCAAAGTGAATTATTTGCAAAGAACTTTTCTAAACAAAATACAAATATTGAACCTATTCCCCTATATTTCTCTAGAATAAATTCTTTCCTCAATAGCAAATTCGAAATTTGGGAACTTAAGAAAGCAATCTACAAAACTAAAAACTCTACTCCTGGAGCTGACAACATCCCAGCCATCGAAAAACTCAACAACGATCAACTTCAAATTATTTTGAAATTATTTCAAAAACCATTTGATTCGGCTGATATCTGGAACAAGTTCTAATTATTTCAATTCCGAAACCAAAGACAAAAAAAACCAAAGTTTCATCTATCGGCCCATCGCTCTAACCTCAATTTTTTGCAGTTTTTGAACGTATCTTCATTCAACGCATTACTTTTTATTTAACTTGTAATAAAATGTTTCACAATAACTTACATGGTTCATACTCTTTAGAGATAACCACACTGCTATTTACAGTATTCAGGCAAAAATCATAGAAGTTCACGAACAAAAAAATACTTCGTTTGTGTATATTTTGATATCAAAAGTGAATATGATTCTGCCCATATTGACAGACTTATTTTCAAATGCTTACAAGTTGGTATAACAGGTAACATGGCAAAGTGGTTGTTCATCTTCCTTCAACTCAGAACTTTCTAGATTCGCTGGACGCACTTTATTTCTAGTGAGTAGAGGCTTACCTCACGGCAATTCTTTTTCACCCATTCTATTCGTTATCTTTATGCACGACTTCTATGAAACCATAAAGAAAGGGGTTGAATGTATTCTGTTTGCGGATGATATCTTTGTTTTCTGTAGCCATCATTCAAGGGAAATCATTATCAAGAAAAATAATTAAAATACATTGGAAAACTTATACAAAGGGTGCAATTATTAGAACCTAGAAATCACTCCAGAGAAAAAAGCAATAGCTGAATTGCCCAAGAAAAAAAATTGCAACGTATCCACGTGTTTCTTACTTGCGACACCCTTAAAAATGGAATTAAACGATAAAATTTCTTGATATACTGTTTTCTAAAAAAGGATCAAAATTTAGTAATCCTCTAAAACCTCAGAAATCAAAAAGATAAATGGTCTCAAGATATGTGCAACAAAAAAATCATGGCTCCAGAACTAAAGATATTATTAGTATCACAAATAACAGCATTTTCAGCATATTTTACCACGAATGTACCAGTATTAACAAGTTTTCTGAGGCTCAATTTAAAGAATGCAACACTATTTAAACAATAGCTTTGAAAATTGCTCTAGGTTTCTCAAAATGGACTCTAAATATTGTCCTCCTAAAAATTGCTTTTCAGAAAATTCTTTCCGAAAAAAATCAAGCAACTGGCTTCCCAATTTTTCATTAAACAAATAGCTAATTATTTACATTCCCTACTTCTAACAAAGTACTTCCATAATAATCAGGAAATTCAATTAAGTACCAAAGACAAAAAAAAAAAATCCTTTATTCTCATTTAAATGTATCTTCCAGTCAAATTATCACTTACCTGAAATTCCACCGACTAACTCCAATCACTTCAAAATGTTCTTACGGATTTTAAATTTCAAAATAAAAATCTACCTTTGATTGAAATAAATAACTATGCTAATTAATGCATTCGGAATTTCTTTCCTGATAATTTCACTATTGCTATTGAGGCATCCAAAACACTCGAACACACCTCAATTGCTGGTTTTTCCTCTATTCAAAAATTCATGTTTCGAATCCATTTTTACTGCAGAAAGTTTAATCATTGCTGAAGCACTAGGCTGGTGTGATGTGGAATTTTGGAGATATGATGCTGGCTCAGGTGTCGTCCTCGTCTTCTGATCGCGGTTCAAAATTACGAGGTCCGACCCAAAATAGCCCTTGTGTTGCTTTAAAACGGGATGTTAATATAACTAAACTAAACTAAAAGCTGAAGCATTACATGTTCTCGTTTTCCTGCAAAAGATTGCCTGCTTCTTGTACATAGATAATCTGCGCTTACATCCTTGTAAAATATCTCCATCCAGTCGCCAAAATTTTTTTAACATATAGCCTCCTTGAAAGTTGAAACTTAAGTCAAACTAAACCAAAAAATATCCTTCATGTGGGTACCTGGTCATTCGAATATAGTCTGGAACGAGCTTACAGATCATTTAGCCAAAAAAGTTACATAAAATACACCTTAGACTGAATGGATTTCTCCTGAATATATTATTTCAAGCCTAAAAAAAGCGACGCATTAAATCACAATTAATAATTATGTAAACAGCAAATATTTCATCTCTTTAGGAGACATTCCTAGCATTCAAGCACTCTCTTCTTGGTCCAAAAATCAGAGAGGAGAGTTGTTTGACCATTGTTTTAGCCAGATTAATCAGCAAAACAATTATAAAACCAGGACTTTTGAATCATTTTAACCTCCAAAATGATCCCCTTTGTCGTGGGCGTAATAGCATTAATGATATTGAACTCATAATTCTTTCTTGCAAAAAATATACTTAAAATAGGGGCAAGCTGTGGACTTTTTTTTTTCAATTAGATAAACAAGATATCTCCTTCAAAAATGTTCAGGGAAAAATAATTGCAAACAAAAGCAACCTTTATGTTTCTTTTCAAGCTATGAAGCACTTCAATATCTACTAACTTCATTGATCATATTCTGTTGCGAGTTTTACGAGTCTTTTACTTAATCATCACTCTTTGTTGCATGAACTATCCGCTTTGTTGTACCTTTGTTGTTGTACACAGACTGAATCAAATCAAGTATCTGGGAGCATATTAAAAATAATGTGCTTCCACCATAAAATAAAGAGTAACTTTTAAGAATAAATAAGTGTATGACGAATCAAGATTAAAATATTAACATGTTATGATGCTTCTGATTAGAGGTTTGTATTACTTTGAAAATTATTTTCCTGTTACTTATGGCCATGCTCAGGCATTTAATTCCAATACACTTAATATTAAGCATTTTAATATTAAAATGCTTTATTTCGAAAGTAGATTTAGAAAAAGATATTTCATTTTAATATAAATTACAATTTCCATTGAATTTAAATTTTTCAATCTATCAAACACTGAAAATAAAATTTAAAATAGTTATGTATTTTGAATTAATAATTTAACAAAGTCAATTAACAATTGAAAATTAATTGCATAACTTATAGTACTAAAAATAAATATTAATTACAAAATAAACTAAAATCGTATAAATATAAGTACAATTTACATTTTGTAATTTACCTTTTCCTGTTCTCCTGGCACTTTTTACTTTGTTTCTCTCACGTCGATAGGAAGCCAGCAAACTTACCATCTTCTTCCAACACTGGGCAACGGATATCTTCATTTCATGGCTTATTTCCTCCCAGGCCTCTTTTTTAAAATTCTTTTTATAATGGTCCTTATGTTTCAAGTCCCAGAGCAGAGATTTTGTTTTGTAAATTTCGATAAGTTTAAGTGCATTTTCTTCTGACCATTCCATGATTAGGGGGAAGGAATGCAGAACAAAATCAACAGGCCCAAAATAACATAGATTTTAGTCTGCAGATTTCTTGGGAGTATCACGAAAGGAATATATTCGAGAATACACGAAATAGCTTACTGCGAATCTCTTTGTGTTCGCTAAAAAACTGACAGGACCGGTAACTACTTGAGATTCGAATGGTTCGCGAACCACTTGTTAGCATCGATTCACAAGTATGAATAAGGTATTTCGGTCTACATGGGGAGATTCGTGAAGCGAATCATATCTCGGATTTTTTTTTTCTTTTAGCGAGTTCAAAGAGATTCTTAATTTAAGTACGAACGTGATCGTCTGTCATTCGCCTTTCCCCGCGAGCTTTCAGCGAATCTGCAAGGTTAAATTTGTAAATCCAGCGCTTCCAGACTCCCCTCTTTCTCCTGACTTCCTACTCCATTTTCGACCGATAAGGGATGATTGATCGCTCCGTTTTTATTCATTTCGTTCTTGTGGTTTGCTTAGAAATCGTCATGAAAATAATTTTCTTGGATGTGCGCAAACCATTCGGCTTGCAAAGTGTATATATACCAAGGATGTCAAACTCAAATATTACTAAACGGGATCTACGTTTATGTGTGAAAAAATTATAGAATTATAAACAAATTATAAAAGAGTAAATTTATTTCAAAAACAACATTAAAAAAATATAGAGACGAATATTTTTCATCTTGTCATAGTTGGCATATTTTCTCTGTTACCATCATTCATATTTTAAGGGATATCTTACGTGCAGTGATTAATTTAAAAACTAATCCATCATGAATATTGGTAATTCATGAAACGGTAGAAAACTAATTACTTCTCATAAGTAACAATGATTACTCATACTGATAAATATTTCCGAATATTAAGTAATTCCTTAGGTTAATTTTCTGAATATTTTCAAATTGAGCTTTAAAATAGTTTTAAATTTAGGCATCTCTACTTCAATTAAATTTGCCTTCAAATTTGAATAACAATAAATCTCGATTGTCTCTATTTCCATAAGGTAAGGTACTGCTTTGACATGTATGGGAAAAACTGAAGTAACTTTTTTGCCCCAAGAATTTGAATTCCTCTATCTTGTTTCAGATTCACTTCTAAGGTTTAAAAAATTTTGTTGATAAGGAACACTATTATTCATTATTAATTATATACAATCAGGAATTTAAAAATCGATGCCTAGAAATTTGTTTAAAAATTTTGTTACATGCTGTTATATTTGCTGAGCCGCAAAAGATATTCGCCAAGCGCTGAAAACCATCCTCGAGTTTGACACCCTTACAAGCTTTTCTTTGTGCGTGTGTGTATTTCTCGAAACATTCCTAGAAAAAGAATCAAAATACTCCGTCCACACCTGCGAATTGCGGTTCGTGAACCATTTCGATTCGCAGGTGTGTATACGATTTAAAACAACAGCAAACTGCAAAGCAAAATATAAAAATAAATTTTGAAGGTTATAATTCACACTCGTTTATAACATTTAGCGGTGCTGATTAATCATTAAAACGCGTAACGAAAATATTTCTCTAAATTAATATACCCTAAGAGTTTTAAATCCACTCATTATTTTTCAGGTACACGAAATTTATTTTAATTCCATTTTCTTCAGAAAAATTATGTCATAAGCTTGAAAAACTATAATAAACCAAAGGAAAAAATATCATTTGATTATAATCAATTTTTAAATGATTTTCGGGCAAGATAATATTTTAAATTACTTTTATTATGTCACAAAATTTGAAAAATCGTGTGCAATTTTTCGTTCTCCCACTATTTTTCTGTAGTACAATCTCTGCGTGTAGAGCTACACTGTGTTTAAAAAGCTCCGAACTGGGGTATTCTGTTCAAGAGGCACCAGTAGGGTTTTCTGCATCTAGAAAAGCCGGATTTTCTCGAGAAACTATTTTCCTTGAAAGAACAGTTGCGCACAAATAGTGTCTCAGTGTTGCTTGATTGCCCCCATTTTTCAGTCCGGTTTTGTGTGGGGGAAGCGAACAGGTTGTAAATTGAAGAGGAGCGTCTCTCGGGAAACAGAGAACGTGAAACTGCACGGACTGCGGTAGCTCAAAACCTAAGGCTGTTGAAGAATTCAATAAATATCTTTCTAGCTTTTTTTGGGGGGGGGGGGGAAAAAAAAGCTTTTCACTGATGCTACGATTCTTCACTGGCTTTGAGACTACTTTGTACGCAAATCACGTAATGTGTTTGACAGAATTCTCTCTCTTTCTCGTTTTTTTTTTTATTTTTTACTTTTGCAAAGCATGTTAGTAGAAATATATTTCTAGGTCTCCGCATCAAGATAGAAACATGAATTAACAAAGAAATAGTAAAAGTATTCAGGATCATGATGATTTTTATTTTGAAAGATGTCTTTGGGAACATGCAATTTGCCTTTAATGTAGACTTATCTTCAGAATAAAATACACTTTCAAGCTTACAAAAAAGGTCCTAAGTAACGGAATAAATTTACATCGTACAGATTTTGGGCTTAAGGCGCTTATGTTTCATAGCGTCAAATTCGTGGTTATTTTTTCTTTAAAAGAAATTTGCGAAATTTTTTTTTAACAAATAGAAAGAGGTTTGTTTGAAATAAAAGCAGATAAATGCATTTTAGAATTAATTTTCATAAAAGATTTGATATCATAATATAATTAATAAATTACAGATTAAGTTAAGATTGAAATTCAGTTCTTCGAAAGCGCCAGCTAAAAATATAATCTGTTACAGAATACTATTCCAAATGAAACACTTTAAAATGCTTGATTAAATCCTAAAGTGTTTCAACATTTTTATTATGGACAGAATTCTAGACCAACGAACTGATTATGATTAGCCTTCTTAATTCGAAGACATGTCGCATTATTATTTCAATTCGTAAATGAATGTAAGGAATGAGTGATGCATTTCAGTGGCGTAGTAAGAACAAGTAAAAATGGCACCCCAGGCATGGCATATAGTCCCCCCTCCAAAACATTTTATTAAAGATGAAATAAATGCATTGATATTTTGTTCCCATACCATCTCTTTAGTCAAGCCCTGGAAACTTTATTCATCATGAAAACTATATTAAATTCTTCACATCTACCGTCATTTAAGTATGAGCAAGCAGCAATTGCTGCTTTATAAATTACTTGCCACTTTGACATGTGTAAAATCAAAAGTTTGTGGTCGAGGCGGACACTTTGCTATTTTCGAAGGGCTCACTGTGATTTCAGTTTTCAGGGAATGATTTATAAAGTCTCATTAGTATTAATTTTTAAGCCACATGTTATTGGATGCTGAAGGTTTTAAATGCCTTTGATCGTGTTGTTCAAAAATAGAAAAGATGATATATTGCCCTTCTTCCCCTCAGAAAGACAATTAAACTACTATGTAAATGTAATAATTGCTTTTACATATAGTTGTCTTATTTACCACAAATAATTATTACATTTCTAACTTTGCATTAAATTGATTGAAATGCAGAGTAAAAATTTATATGAGGTTACATGCTTTATATTAAACTTCAAAAACTAAAATGCTGTAGTCTTTTTAATAGAAAATATATATGAAAGAAATTTGTACTCATTTGCTGAAATAATAATAAAAAAAAAAACTAAGCTCAATATTTTATTCAATTTAATTTTCTAATATTTATTTTTGTATTAATTTTATGGTTGTAGAAAGGGATTAATAATAGTAAAAAAAAATAGAATAAAAATTTTATTAAATATTATTCTGTATTAGTTACTTAAAAATTATAAATTAGCTAGAATTTCTGAACATACAATATATGATTACTATTAAACATGAGACAAAATTTTGAATTAACAGCTAAAGCTGCATAGAAATTTTGATTATGGAAATGCAGTTATATATATTTTTTATTATCTCTTCGCTTTCATAATAATTTCCGCTTACCATTTAGACTTTTTCAAGTCCATAAGTTATTATTGTCTTTTGTTATACTTTTTGCTAATGTAATTTAATGAACTGATTAGGCATTTTGGATAGTTATTAAATAAAAATTAATGAAGTAATTGAATAAAATACTAAATCATTAAAACAAGAAATATAATAGTTTCTTACAGAATGAATGATTTTATTTTTTTGGAGTCACATTTAATTCTCCTTACAAAAAGAAATTTTGATTTCACTTTCGATTTACTCAGACTTCTCTAATTGAAAAAAACTTTTCACCTTTAAATTCACCTTTCTAATTATCACTTTTCCACTTTCTTTTTTCTTCTCTTCAAAAAGAAGGGGAGAAAATAACTGTTTGATTAATAATTTACTCAAAGATAACCCCATCTTCTTTTTCTATCCTAAAAGTTAGAAACATTCGTAACCTAATTTTGATATATAGAAATGTTTTTATAAAGCATAAATATGACCAGGAAATGTTTTATCTTTATATATAAGCTTCCTAAAATATTTTTATATCAACGTATCTTCGGAAAATAACTTGTTTTTCATGTATTCGATTACATGAAAATTGTGAAAAAAAATTAAGAAAAAAAGAAATAATTTTTTTCTGGTTGAATTGCATTGTTAAAAAACTAAGTACTTTACTGTTGTATACAGATAAGAAACTTTACTAACGACAAAAATAACATCAATCTTAATAGCTATAGTTTTAAAAAATAATAAATAAAAAATTATAACGGGCACTAAAAAATTTTTTTTCTCTATGTGAAATTATTCCAGCTAATATTTGACATTCTTTAATTCACTCTTAGTGTTAGGAAATAAACAAAAAAAAAAGTTTCATATTTTGACATAAAATGCCAAATAGTTGAGTTTCAGCCAATTATGGTACCCCTTTGTAACCATCATAACAAGATCTCTCCTCTCGGTTCATCCTATCAGAAAAATTCTTTTAAATTGCTCATGAGAATTTCTTTCTCGGCGTATATGATTGGTCGAAGCTTGAGTCCTTTAGTACACACGGGAAACCCCGTATTGACTTCTCTTCACATTGAATTCCTCAATTTTCCGACATTTCAACATAACACACCGAGTTGTAAATACGCATAAATCGCTCGGTCTAACATACTAAGACGTATATTTTTGTGAGTATTTCTGTTTGTTATTTAGTATTTAATTGAATATATTAAAAGTTAAGTTACAGTAACTTGAGGATTAATTAAAAAAGTTAAAGAATGGTTTAAGAATTATATGATGGTTGATACTTCTATTAGTAGAAATAATTACAAAATCATGATAATAAATTTAATTTTGGTAGGTTTGTAGTAAATATCTCTGGATTGAAATGGTCGACGAATGTTACATGATTATCTGTCAGTCAGTCAGTTAGTTTCCGGTTTTCGTAATGTTGATAGCATTTTCTCATTTCGTTATATTTGAAGGTCAGCGATTGTCAATAGCAATTACGTCATTAAATTGGGAAGTAAAATTATATTGATATTCTCTTATATATATGCATATATTATTTGATATGTCTTGAGCTCTTTATTTTATGCACCGAGTGCATTGCAATTTAATAATACCTATGCAATCGATATTTATTGTTTAATAAATAAATATATTTGAAATTACTCAATTGTCAAATGCATAATGGACATTTAGTTAATAACGCTGCGGTAGTAGATTGGCCAGGGGTGGGGTGTTCGAATTATATTTTAATGTGTTTTCGGATTACAAAAGTGCCAACTATTCAACTCTTAAATAATTTTGAATCGGGAATAAAAAAAGGATTTTATACCTTTGGAAATGCAAACCATTTGAAATTAAGCAGAATATATATATATATATATATGTGTGTGTGTCAAATGAAATTATAATGAGTGCGATTTGTGTCCAATGCGAGGAGATTGAGTTCGATTTGTATTCTAATAAGCATTGATTATATTTCAGGTTCTCACTAGTCATTGTCTCATACTCATCTGTGCTACAATGTCTCAACAGTTTTGTTTAAAATGGAACAACCACACGACGAACATGTTACAGGTATTCGAAAACCTCTTATCCACAGAAGCCCTCGTGGACGTTACGCTGGCATGCGAAGGGCTCAGCCTCAAGGCACACAAAATGGTGCTCTCCGCTTGCAGTCCCTTCTTCCAGAGTTTATTTTTAGAGAACCCCTGCAAGCACCCAATTGTGATAATGAAAGACATGAGGTACAGCGACCTCAAAGCCATCATCGACTTCATGTACCGTGGAGAAGTGAATGTATCCCATGACCAGTTGTCAGCACTCCTCAAGACGGCAGAGACGCTCAAAGTCAAAGGCCTCGCAGAAGTGACTGGTGAAAACAGACATGCTGCGGGAATTGTGCAACAAGAAATCATTGCCCCATCAGTGGCAACACCCCTGACACCCACCGCTCAAAGGACAGACACACCACCCTTAGTTGGGAAAAGAAAACGTGGCCGTCCAAGAAAGCGGTCACTTAGTGATTCTAATCGCAGTGATGATGAAGGGGTGGCAACTAAAATCAAAGAGCAGGACTCTCCCGACGTTGAGGAACTGTCCGGGGATGCGTCCATGGAGGCCCCAAGTGATATGCGTACAGGCGGCCTTCCCAATTCATCCAATTCACAATCTCAGGTACCCTCACACTCATCGAACAATGTAAATAGCTTCTCAAAATCCCATCTGTCCATCTCGCAAGATCCTCAGGTCGATGACCAAGCATCAGGTGATGAGAACGAATTCGAAGTGGAACCTTCGAAGTTGTTAGAACAAACTCTTACTACGGACAATGTAAGTGATACTTCTGTACATCTAAGAAAATCAGATTTGAAAAATTGATAGATGTTCATCGTAATTTTGTTATGTGCATCTGATTGTTTTAATCATTTTTCACATTCATAATAATAAATCTCTTAATATTACATCTTTCAACTGTTATCAAAATTTTTAGCAAATTTAATATTCTTTCATATATTTTATAGTAACAGGTTGTAAATTTTTTGCTATGTTGTTTCTTGAACTAAGGTTGACATTTAGTTACGATTCTATTAAATTGTATGTGCTGGAGTGGGAAAGTATTGGTCTTAAGATAACTACATGCTCTTTTTTGTGCATATAGATGATCATTTAGAATAAAAACCTTGCTGTGAACTAGTTGATAGCGTGTTACGAGTACTCGCTATTTTTAATCTTGCCCAGGACGCCCAGCAAATTCTAATAGAAACTTATTTGAGTCGATTTCTGGGAAATCTGAAAATTTTCTCATTATACAATGTACTTAAGAATTGTTCGGAATTAGGTAGATTTTAATAATTGAAGAACTGGATATTTTTTCTTAAATGGCAGTGCTGAAAAATGTTATCAATTAATATTGCATATCGTAACTCTTTATATACTAAGTAGAATTTGTGGCAAATCGTTTGAAGAATTTCTCAGTTATGTTGCAAAACACTGAGATTTTCTCTTTTGTTGTATATAATTTAGAGCAATTTTTCGATTTAAAATAACCAAATTCCTATCTCAAATAGGGGAGGGGTAATTTTTCATCCAATGAAAGCAACTCCAATCAATTAGATTTAATAGTTTATAATGTATAGGCAGTATAATTGTAATCATGCATTATACAGTTATTTTCTTTGTTTTCAGAAATTGTAAACAAGAAATGTTTTGTAATTCTGTTTAAATAATTTACATTTGTAAGGAATTGAGAATTCAAATGATAATCAATCTTTTTTATTTTAGGTTCCTTCTAATAGTCAAAATAGTACAGGGCACGTAAATCTTCCATCTGTAAGTGGCTTAGAAATATCAAGGCGGTCAATGAGTAGCACAGATAGTATCAGCCAAGCCGTAGTTCCTGCTTCAGATTCACTAGGTTCAAATTTACAAGGTCCAGACAGTCCACAAGGTAAATATAATCTTACTTTTTATTGCTGTCACATGGCAGCAAGTGTTAGTGCTTTAATAGAGCAGATGGATTAATTAGGCATAAACATTTGTTTAAAATTTTCTATATGCATCTGCTTTATTGAATTGCACTGACACTTGTTTTTTGGTCGACAGATGTACCTGCCATTGGACATGGGGCTCCCTGTCATGACACCTTGCCTATCAGTGTCAAAGAAGAGCCTGAGGTGTATTTAACTGAAGTTGACACCAGGCCTGTCAATATGAAAGGAGAGCCTGATTTGTATTTAACAGAAGCTGAGCTTGGCATGGTCTTCCGTCGCAGCCAAAACAATCGGCAGTTTGCTGTTAATTTAGCAAGGATGCTCTACTCGCCTAAAGAAATGAGAAATTCTAATTGTCGAGGAGTACGAAATTATTTGCCCCTTGATGAGCGCAAGCTCAATTTTATTCGCACTACTGTCCGAGGCTTTTACCTCATTGACCCTAGTATAGAATCGGAAACGTGGAAATTGTGCATGCAAAGCATCGATTCCCACTGTCGACATGAAAGAAGACTATTAAGGAGGACTAAATTGAAAGATCAAGCTTTTTAAATTTTTAAGGTGGGTATGAACTTCTGTTGGACAGACACATTTAAAATGTCTTTCTCAGAATCAACATAATAATTCAGAAGATATTCTAACAGCCCTTTATTTCTTTTAATTACTGTATCCCTTTCGATCTTCTGTTTTAATAATGTGATATATATTTAGGTACTGGGTTTTAGATATTTTTAAAAGATGCAGATCAGATTTTGTTCATTATTACCTCCTCTGACTGGAATATTGTTCTTTATATAAGTTGATTCTCAAAGAATGTTCTGGTTGGAAGGTTATTATTTGAAAGAGGATTAAGTAGGAACTTGTTCCCTTGTTTATTGAATATTTTTTAAAAATTTTATGCTCTTAAATTTCAGTTGATATTTATAATCTAAAGGTATATTTTTATTACAGATATCAAACCACAAATTCTTTCATTTGATGACCCACCCATCTCCCCTGTTGCTGGAACATCGCATGGATCAGAAAGGTCCATGATGATGTACATGGACCAGTCAGGTGTGGCATCCATACCTGGACCAAGTAATTATCAAGATAATAGTGCCCTTGTACCGCACGATTCTCAACCTCAAGGTAAAAAGATTTCTCTACGACTGATCATATTCTATTCTGTACTTATTATCCAGATGGTAAGTGAAAAAAAAGTCCTGTGATAATAGACATCCTGTTATTTGCACTATAAATTTTAAAATTCTTATTAAATTGTAACAGGATAGCCGATTTTTTCATAGGATTTTTTTTTTACTTATCATCAAGTTTCTAATAAACAAGCCATCTTTTTAATTACATTTTCTAGTTTTTTTTAATATTTAAGTTTTTCTTAATTGTAATTTGAAAGGTGGCTCTATATGTTTGAGCAGTGCATAGTTAAGTTCTTCTGACGAAACGTTTGAGTTAGCATTTAGAAGAACTTTGCTAGCTGTTCGATATTTTTAGATTATATTTAAGAGTAAGCTTAGTATCTGTTAGTTTTAAGCTTAGGTTTATTTTAAGGTTATTAAGTTAAGTGTAGTTTGTAAGCTAGTTATTATTTAGGTTTAATCTTAGGTTAGATTTAAGTTATTTTTATGCATCAAATGGTTAATTCCAATGCTTTTCTATGCATTGGTTCTTAATCTTAGTCTTGTCATGTTATTGGGACCATTTAAACTGTTGCAGTGCTAATTGTACAAATTGTCTAGTCTTAAACTGTCAGTTGTTTAAGTTGTACTTACCTGACAGTTGTAACGTGATATGTATATAAGTTGCCTCTACTGGCACACTCTTGTAAAATAAACCTAAGAACTCCCATTCGACAACTGCTGAAGACAACCCACCTACTTGGATTGCATCTTTCTTGGTTTTGCCAACCAAGTCTACTCAAGCCAAACTTCTTTTTTGGAGTTCAAGTACCTTGACTTCTTGACCAAGATTATCAAAGTTTGGATTCATTTAAATTGAAATTTATTGGTAAGTTACAATCTTTCTATTTCCTTGTGTATTGTTCTATATGTTTAGTTGGTAAGTTAAATTTAAGTGCCTATACATGTATTGTGAAATGTTATGGTAAGCGAGTCTTGGTAAGTATAATGACTCGCAAGGTAACTGTGGATCTATCAACTGTACACCTCACCTTTTGGGGAGCCTCTTAGATCCTATTTCAAGTTCAAGATCCATACAGAAGAATCCACCCATATGCTCATTTGTTTCAAGATATCCTGTGAAGATCCTTCATTTGATTGCTTTCTTTAGTCTACTTGCAGGTGAAGTCAAGTCCTGTGAAGTTCCATTTCAGGTGAGAAGCTTTCATTTATCTTTTTCAGTTATTAAATTATATAATTTTGTATAATGAAGCAACTTTCTCTAATTAACTGCATGTTTTTATATTAAATAAATATCAGAACTTTTTAACTTTAATTCCCAAAGGAATTATATTAATTATAGCTTTTTTATAATATAATAATATCTAATCAAATAATGATTAATATTAATTTGTAAAGTTCCTAATATACATTTGCTCCTACTTTACTTAAATATTTTAAGTGAGTGATGGAATAACATTTTAACATGTAAAACATTTGCAATATTAATTTCATGGGCAACTTTTGAAAACACTGAAGTAATGTTTTGAAAGTTAATTCTTTTTTATTTTATTTTCCTGTTTTGGAATTTAGAGTAAAATTTAACTATTTTAATGTATAATTGAAAATTTTGACCGCACAGCTAATTTAATATATAAATAACTTTAAACCAAAATTTGACTTTAAGATCTGACTAATTTAATTTTTGAGAAGTTCAATATTAACTTTTTATAGTTTCGAGTTAAAGCAGCTTTAAATATTAATGTTAAATACTTTCAATATTTGTTTTATTTAACTAGAGTGGTATAATTTTATTTATTAAGAATGGGTGTGAGAATTAGTATTGTCCCTTTTTTTAATTTTTTAAAGCCTTGTAAATCATCACAATTTTGGTAAAATTCAAAGATAATTTTGTTTTCCGCTTGTTTATAAAAAAAAAACTTTTTTGTGTTTACTAAACTTAAATTTTCATTTGGAAAATGTAGTAGCATTTTTACACATATTTATAGAAGTTGAATTTTAATAAATATTAACATTTAAATTTCCAAGAATAAATTTTAAAATTGATTCATATTAGAATTTAAATAAAGAACAATGTTTGATAATTGATCTTTCAATCATGGTCATTCATAAGTAATTTTATTAACCATTTTTATATTTTGATATTTATATCTTTTTCTATACTTCATGTATGGCACCACAAAACTTGGGTTGTTTTTTTAAGCTGAAGTTCTTGACACTAAGCTTACTTTTTATTCATTAGGTTGGAAATGATGAATATAGAAGCTCATTCGTTTATGGTTAGTATTAGAACTCAGTTTATTTTTGTGTAATCGCATCTTTTGTTTTGAATAAACTAGGCATTATGAAGAATGATTTAAATTGTACAATGCAACAGTTTGAATGGTGACCAAATCTGTTCATTTTCCAAATTAAGCAATATGCCTAGGTGTTCTTAAGTGTGTGGTGTCATTAGTGAATGATGGGAAAAGTTTTTGTATAAAAGGAGTGTGTGTGTGTGCTATGAGTTCTTAAATGTTTGTTCTGTTTTTAGGTCGAAAAACTCTTTGGTGGAATCAACGCATGCAGAAACTGCAAGCAGCAGCTCTAAGGCAAATTCGGTTCAAGAGCTCCCGCTTTACTTCGGGTTTCCGTGGAAGCCCCAAACAGGCTATCTGTCCATTTTGTTTCAAGGTATTCTACGACAAAAGCACAATGAATAGACATGTGTCTAAGCGTGTCTGTCTTGGTTTGCAGTTTCAGACTCAGACTCCCACTTTGATAGATGATGATGTTGGTCTCTCAGTTCAGCCTGTGATTTCCAGTGTACAGTCCAATTCTCCTGTTGTAAATTCTGCTAATGATCCACCAGAACCTCTCAATTCTGAAACTGAGGTGCAATCTGAAGGAAGCCCTAGCAAGTCCTCGCGAGTTCCTTGTCCATATTGTAATAAACTATTGAAAGGGGAAAGAGGTGTCCGGAAGCATATAGATTTTTATGGATGCCCAATGGCTGTGGGTTCGAAACCGGCAGAGCTAAATTAAATTGTTGCTTCATTATTTAAAGGCAAAATATGAAACTGAAAATGTTTTTGGCTCATTGTTATTGAATTTGTAAGATGGAGCTACTGACATATGTTTTTATAGTCCCAGTAACACGGCAAAGATTAAAACTTTTTAGTGATATATTGTTGTAATGTTACTTAAAATTATCTAGTCTTGAATATTTTTTGTTTAGTTATGATTATAGTATAGAAATGTTATAATGGAATGCTTGTTTTTTTATTCAGAATTTAGCATTTTAAAATGCTACTGTTAAAAAAAATTGAACATCTTTGGTGGCTATAATTTTTAGTGGTAGGTAGCTCCATCCGATTTATGTAAATAGTTATTATATGTGAATAAAATAATTTAAAAATTAAGAATGTATTCTTTCATGGAAAATCTCACATTTCAGCATTCCAAACTGTCTTATAACTGAAGGAAACCAGGGGAAATTTGGATTGGATTCGAAGGTAAGGGCTGACATTTTCTCAACCAACACACTTCTAAATTTAACTTTGATATTATATAAAACACGGCTATTATGATAAAAATTAAAATCAAAATCTGCTTAATGAGTGTTACTATAATATCCATTCATGAGAATTTCTGATAATACAAAGTGGAATTTTTATTGCCTAATAGAATTTCCTGCGACTTTTATCCTGGAATTTCTTTCCAAAAACTTCGTTTCATTTGGCATGATACTTGTAATCTTTTTCTTAAAGAGTTATGCTATAGAAGCTACTCTAAAAATTGATTTCTAGATTTGAATCTTTTTCCATCGGGTCTTCTCTGCTTTATCATTTTATAGAACAGGCAAGTACAGTTTATAAATAATTTTTTAACAAACCTACTTCTACAGTTATGTAGTAAAATGAGTGTGTATTGAGGTAAAATATTAATAGTAATACTGTAAATAATTAAGATCTATAATTTTTACATCTAATTTCTCTATAAAAAAAAGTAAGATACTCTTGCTTATTCAAAATTTACAAGAAGGGTGTTTTCCTGTAATGTGTTCTGAAGATTAAACTGCAGGTATATGCATTCTTATTTCAATGAGGACAAATGCTTATTTAGAAGATAAAAATTATAGCCTGTTAAATTTTTGACATTAAAATATCTTGTTACTTATTTATATTAATTTCTTCTGCTTAAGGTTTTATCTTTTTGAGGTGCATTTGCTGCAACTGGACAAAAATTCTTTAAAATCTGCAGCTGCAAATTGCCATAGGCTTAAAAAAAGGATGACGTAAATTTGAAGTACTTCACTTGATGTATTGAATTTGCCATATATAATTTTATCCTTGGTGCAGTTCAGATGCTGAAATACATGTTTTGGTAGATTAAACTTGGAAGAAAATTTGGATTTCATTTGTATGAAATGAACAAAGGGTTAAAAAATTTTTGGTTGTGTTGAATTGCATGTCAATGTTTGCCTGTATGTGTATGCATCTTTCTACAATTAGCGAAAGACTTGTGGTGTTAATAATCATTAAACCATATGGTAATAATAAAGTGCAAACTTGTGAACTCGGATTTTATTTTGTAAAATTATTAAATAATTCTTTTAAAAAGGCTTCTTTTTAGCCCATTGAATATTTAGAAGGGATTGGTATAGAAATTGTTTCTAAAATGGGATGTAAGGTTTAAAAATTAAGCTGCTTAAAGATTAACTTTTAATTAGATTTGATCTTAATTAGTATTCTGCATTTCTTTAAATAAGGATTAGTTTATCATGGAGTAACAAATAATAAAAAAAATTTAAAATGTAAGGCATGAAATGAAAAACGCTAGCATAAAAGTTAGTAGGTAATATAAAACATCTTTCCATAACTTCTGTGTGAAATTGGATGGGTATGGGGTGTTTTATATTTGCATTGAAACATAAGAAATATTGAATGGAAGTAAACTTAAAGGGAGTGAGAAGTAGAGATTAGTACAAACTAAAAGTATCGAGACTTGATGCTTTGTCTATGCACTCCACTTGCTGACCCATGTATAAAAAAAAAAAAATTCTGCGTGTAACTGCAGATGGACAGAAATAGCCATGTTGGATTTGCTGGCACCAATTGATATAAGTATGGTTCAAGGGAAAGAAAAATTCTTCCTTGTCTATGGGGGGGGGGAATTTATTTGTACAGTTAAAGAAAAGTGTATTCTTGTGGCAAATGCAATTGTTACATTCTGGCTGGAAGGTAACATTGTGATGCATGAAATTTTCATTTTGTTTATTTTAAATTTTTGACCTTCAGAGGAATTGGAAACTAGTCATTTCAGTTATACTTGCTGACTGTTTTGGTTTTCTTGTGTACCAAGATACAGCACAATGCTGTGCCTATTGGTTAATCTACCTCTGGATATGGAAAAGGTCTATGCGTGAATAGATAATGTAGTGGTAATTGATTTTCTTAGCTGCCGTGTTGCTTTTCATTAATGCAACACAAATTTTTAAAAGTGAGATGCAAGTCTTTTTTTTTTTTGACTTGATATTCTCGGTGAAATATATGAATCATGCCTTCAAAAGAGATGTTTCTATGAATGTCCATGGCAGTAATGCCTTCTGAATTCTTTAGCAATAGCTCTGAAGGGGAACAGTGCCCTTTTTTTTAGCTGCTAAGTTTCGAACTTTAATGCAGTAAAAAGCAATAGTCTATTTCATTATGTTGCATCCCTTTTATACATAAGGCAAGATTGAATATCTATACAAAATGCACCATTTGGATGATTAGGAAACTTATCTTGCACTTCAGCAAGTAAGTACTATGGCACAATCTTGCCATGGTATAAATATTTTATCAGCTTGTGAAGTATTTGGATGAAACTATAGTTAGCACTGAGGTATACTAATTTATTTTTGAGGAACGTATAATTAAACAGACTTAATTTGAGAACGGAAATCAGAAATAATTCATGGCTGTAGTTTCATTTCAGTAAAGATTCGTTATAACTATTCGAATTAATTTTCCTTGCTAAAAAGGATCTTTTGGTTATTTGGTGGGAAAAGATGCGTGCAGTGGGATGGATTTTTTTCCATTTATCTTTTTTCAGTTTGTTCATAATTGTCCCATTTAGAATTTATAGTTTAAAGTTGTACAAAAGTAAATTGTGTGTAAAATGAAAACTAATGTGTATTTTGCTACAATAGCGTACGGAGTATCCAAATTGAAAGAATTTTCAAAAAAAAAAGTCTAAGGAATGATGTGAAAATATTTATTTTTATATGCGAACTAGTTTTTCACCAGGAATATTAATTTATATAATTTCAGTTAAATCTTGTATGCAAACTGACGCTCGCGATTACCTCTGCGAACTATATTTATGCATTATTGTGACGAACATTGAATCTACTATTTTAAAGAAACTTACGTTTTTCTTTTATTTTGTACTTAGTTTAATTATAAAACATACAGAGAAGACTTAATTATTAAGTCTTCTCTTATGTTACCTATCTAACCTTCTGTGGGGATCTGTCTTTTAAATGCACTTTGTTGTACGCAATGTTAATTCCTTTAAAGCATTTTAATTTCTCATATAACCAGTATAGAAAGTATTCAAAGATTCGAGCTCGAGATTTTAATGAATCTCCACGTTTCAGACCTATCTGTGTTCGTAAAACACATTTTTGGGAAATGTCCTTCTGTCTGACAAAGATAACGCTTTGAGCTAGAAGAATGAAATTTGGTAAACGGTATTTATACCAAATTTCTATACTTCGATCAGATTTTGTGTAAAAACAATTCTGAGTAATTTGTTCGTCCGAATATACATTAAAAAGGTAACTACGAAACGAAGAGGGCTAAAGAGATAAAATTGGTTCCACAAATTTTAACATTTACAGGGTATACATTCATATTTTGAGCCAAATATAACGAGTTGACCATCTGTCGGTCTGTACTTCAGAAACATGGTAACTCAAAAACGCAATGACATAAATATATCAAATTTGATGTGGGATTTTTAATTACAAGTGTAGTTTAGTGTAAGTTTTTTTAATCATTGGAAAAAAATGCGTCTAAAAGACATTGAATTCTCGGATACTATTAATTTTATGCGAGATATGCCAAAGATCATGTGATCGATTCAGTAAAAATGCTAAATTCAGCCAAAAGTTAATATTTTATAACTATTGTACGCCAATGCCATTCAATGTGTTATCTTGGATAACACCTTTATTAGAGATTATACGAGAAAGTTTTAAGAAGACTGCTCTCGCCGATTATTTTTCGTTAGCCGCTTTTTTAAACCAAACCAATCGATAGCTAACTCGCCAGAATTTATGGTTGCTAAAATTTTTAAGTAAATATTTTATGTAGTTTGCTCTTAATGACATCTTCAGCCAAGTATTTTTAAACTTCACAAATTGATAGACTGATAACATGTAACAAGCACTATTTTAGAAGCCTTATACTGTTCTATTCATTATACTAAGTCTCTTATTTTTTGTCATCTCCTCTTAAGATTTGAATTTTAAGTTGAAACAGAAGAAATTAAATTTCAATAACAAAAATCATGCTGAAACTGTTTAAAAATGGATGCATTAAAAAAAAATTCATTATTGCTTACATGTGAAGTTAAACAAGTATTGAAAAATTAAAAAAAAAAATTATTAAAGGCATACTTTAAACAGAAACCTACTCATCATTTAAGAATGTCTTAATGTTAGACCTGTGTCATCAACAATGAAGGGGGGGGGGGAAATGCCGAGGAATTAAACTTAAAAATATTTTGAAAAAATTATTAAAAAATAGATAAAATAAAATCAGCATTATTTTATGATGTAAAAATTATTTTTGTGATATATTTTTCGTCTGTCATGAGAGGAAAATGTCAAAAACAACAACAAAAAACTGCTCCGAAGTGCTCACTTACATCCTCCAGAGCACATTTTGATAGTTCTAGGTCTAATGGTTTGGCTTGGTAACACAATCGCACATACACTCATCCTTTATTAGCGAAAGTGATGTGAATTGTGGTGATAATAATCAGTCTTCTCTCCGTAAGTTTCAACTGTAAAAAGAAATCACGTGATTGAATATTTGCAGAAGCAATGAAAACGGTTCAAATTCCATTGCAACAATGAAAACAATTGTAAAAATAGCATAGAAATATTTTTTTTAAAATGTCGGTCTTCAGAAAGAAAATGCAGAAGCAAATTGGCTATAAAAAAAGGTAGTTTTTTTTTAAATGCTTAAAAATCATTTTTCAGCGATAATATGTTTGAAAATGTCACTTAAAAATGCTAGAATCTCGAATAATTTTAATTAAATTTTAATATTATCACTTCGTAATGCCGACCATCCAAAATGTATTTGTGACAAATTAGGTTGTTGCAAGTTAAAACATACTGGTCTGTAAAGCACTTTCAGGTTTACCTTCTCCTTTATTTGTGACCGAGATATATTTTTGATGCATCAATAACAGTGTATGAAGGTG
>JAPMOR010064831.1:553465-616003 GCA_026543865.1 Argiope aurantia | reverse complement strand
TAAAGCTAACCGTATGAAATGATGTATACAATCTTGATAAGAGACTAGTAGATTTTTATCAATTTTGAACGAAACTCATTCACGAGAAGTCTGTCTTTTCAACTGAAAGGGATAGTTATAAAGCCGATAGCTTTATTGATAAAATTTGATCAGAAGTACACATCTGCATAAGTTTTAAAATAATTCATCAAGGGGTTGATTTTGGTTTCGATCATTGAAAAAGAAATAACCTAAATATATATACGCGGTTTCCTTTCCTTTACGAAGCACGAAACGCTCACGTATGGGGTGGGATTCTGCAAATAAAAATATCTGAAATTATTACGATCGTGGGTTCACCTAAGGTTTACAACTGTTATGCGGGAGAAAGAGGATGATATTCTAATATGAGAAAGTTTGGCAAAGTTCTATTTATATAAATTCTTGCTTTGTCAATTGCTTTTGGCAGAGTCAACTTGAATTTTTCTAAAAACTTAAAAGATTAAACCATTTATAATTAAGATGTTGCAAAATTTCTTGTATTTTGATACAAGAATATTATAATATATTCTTAAAGCTGTAATATTTTAATTCATCATTCTTCCAAGAGTAAATTTCTTATGAACAAAGGTATGAAGAAAATTTACTTTGTGTCCCCAAACATATTTATTTACCTACCCATTATTACAATGATTTTTCTGTTTAAATTGAAAATTCCTTGCAATAGACCATACGTTCAAAAGTAAAATAGAGATGAAACACACAAGTTACCAACCATCTCACAATTTAAGAAAATCTTGGATCGGTTATCCTTCGATCTGGTCAAAAAGAACAACACATCATGGTGTTCAAAGGTACAACACGGTATTGTTTCAAGTTTAAACCTTAGTTACTCATTTTTAATTAGGAATAGAAAAACCAAAATATGGATAAAATAAGATTATAATTCAATCTATGATATACATGCACAATTATCATTTCTTAATAGTATCAAAAGATATTATGAGGTAAAAAGTGATTTCTGTAAGATTAACTTTTCAATGGTCATTATACAATAAGCATGTATGTCAACAGCAGTACTCGAACCTAAGCAATCTACGGATAATCTTCGTACTAAATTGACTAACTACCGAATATTGTTGCCAGTTAGTTGCACATATTGAAGTAGTTCAAGGTACAACCAGTCTAAAAACAACTTTTCTTTATATTTGTTTTAGGAAATAGAGGAAAGGGGGAAAGATTTTAAGATTTTAATAATTCTTTTCTTTATAGTGTAAATAATGTGTTTGTTAAATGGTTGTTGTATTTGGTTCAATACTTTCTTAGTAAATGAGTTCTAAGCATTTATACTTAGCAACTAATACCTGTAATTATGTTCATCTCGTATATAAAAAAAAAAATGAAGCATTTTTACTTTCTCGTATATTAGTATAGAGAAAGTATTGTAATCATGAAAAAATTTGAATTCGAACTCTACGTTTTAGACCTCCCTGAGTTTGAAAAACACATTTTTTGGAAAGTGTCTATTTGACAAAGATAACTCAAAAATACCTTAAGGTAAATGGATGATATTTGGTATATGGTTTTTACACCAAATTTCTAGATATATATCAAAATTTGAGCATTCTGAGGAAGTCTGCCTGTCTGACAGTTCGAATATAAGTTAACGTGATAACTTCAAAACGAAGAGAGCTAAATGGATGAAACTCGATATACATATTTAACATTATAGTGTAGAAACTTATCAAATTTTGAGCTAAATCCAATGACAGGTTGACTGTCTGTCAGTCTATACTTTCCGAAAAATATAAGCGCGATAACTCTAAAATATATTGAATTAAATATATTAAATTTGGTATGAGATTTTGTGACTACAAGCGTTATCTAAAATACAAATTCCATTTTCGAGTACTTTTAATCGCGTGCCAGAGATTACTTACCAAAAAAAAAAATCGCCAAGCATCACGCGATAGATTCAGTAAAACTGCTAAATTCAAGCGAAAGGTTAATATTTCGTAACTGTTGTACACCATTGCCATGCAAAGCATTCTTTGGGATAACAATTTTTTTTATAAGAAAAGTGTTATCCCATATGCGAGAAAGTTTCGGGCAAGTCAGTACCGTTTTTTTTTTTTGTTTTTTTTGTTTTTTTTTTTTTTAATGCAGCAAAACATAAATGATTTTTTTTCTTTGTGAATTACTTGCAATTATTTTGAAAAAAAAAAATGAGTCAAAATAACAATGCTTTGACATCAGAATTTGACTGATGGGTGATTTATACCATCTGGAACCTGTTTAAAAATTTGAGGTAGATATTGATTTGTTAGATAAAGCAATATGAATGTAATCGGTTTAATCACAGATGTGAACAATAGCTGTTCTATAAAATATACACTTTATGGATCTGATAGTTTTGAACCATGAAAAACATCACGAAGACTGGGACACTTACTCCGATTTTCTACACCACAGCACTGATCTGAAATTGGTGCGTTAATTTTTTTTATACTTTTTTTTATTTGCTTGCATTGTTTTGGAAAAAATGCAGATTTTTTTTTATAGATATTGTAAGATTATCTCAAATATGATGAGAGACTAAAATTCATACTATTGCAGCAACATATATTCATTTTACGCCGAATTTTATCCTTTACTACTTTTAAGATTGAATGTCCCATTTTCAATTTTTTTGGTAATGAAACACCTCATTTGATTTCTTCTACTGTCAAAGGTCGTCTCGCTAAGGCGGGGGTGGGGGATTTTGATAGATATATTGGACTGAAGTGATTAAAGCAATAACACCCTCTTGGTGTAAATTATTTTTTCTCTCTGTTATTTTTTGCTTGCCAATTTCTGACTGATTAATATATTAAATTTCCGACATTAGTTCTTAACCATTAATCTACATTAATGGTTAAGAACTAATGCAAATTAACGTTAAAAGGCTTTTGAACAATTTTAATTTGCATTAGGAATCTACAGATACAATTATGATTGAATAAATAATAGATTACTGACAAAGATTTTTATTTATTTATTTTTACGAAAAGATGTCTTTTTTTTTTGAGTTTACACACGTGATTTTCTATTTGTGATTGAAATTTTTATTGAAAATTTTGGTTTTAACGACTCCTAATAATCAAGAGTTAACTGAATTGTCTGTTTTAATTTCGAGCTGCTTCAATATAATTAGAATGCAATTCTCTCTTTACATATTTTATAAAATTGAACCGAAACAAGAAGATTGTGATATCGTCACTAATCTATCCTCTGCTCTTTTGACTCATTGTTTATCTGTGTGGATAATATAGATTTTACTTTTGATTAATCTCTTTGATCACCAAGAAAGACAAAGAGCATGTTTTTTGATGAAATTTAGCACAATGTTATTTTCTATGTTCCCATTACTATTATCCTTTATACGTCCAGAGGATATTCTGTTGTTTTTGAATGCTCTCTATAATTTCTATCAGCACTTGCTATTTAAGCATCTTTTCTTCTTTTAATAACTAAGTTTTGTATATATTTAATCTCATTTCAAAGGATATTGGTTCAATGGTTATAACCGCAGATTACAATTGTAGAATTAAACTGTAGCCTTTTAACCGTAAATTAATTGTAAACTAAACACGTGGCATTAATTTCAAAGAGATATTTGCATTTTTATATGCACGTTACCGGTCATGGCCAAGGAAGTACATGCAGTTGCAGTTATCGTGTTTAATATGCCATTTCTCCCATTACAATTTTTTTTTGGGGGGGGGGATGCTGCACAAGTTATCGTGGTTAGAATGTTGAATTTTTTTTATTATGGAAATCAAAGAGAAAATAATACGACAGTTAAATTTTTATCGTTTAATAGGTTTTTAAATATTAGCTTTAACTTTTTTTAGGATTATAGTTTTTGAAATAATCATTGAGAAAAATTATATATATATATATATATATATAATTATATTTTTTTAAAGTTTTTTTACTTCATATTTTATATTTGAATCAAAGACTTATCATTAGAAGCAATGCTTCCCCTAACCCTTCTGTTATATCTAAATCGATTAATCTTAATCATTTATAGCGATTGAGATTGCTCTGCAGTATGTCATGTTATTGCTGTAAGTTTTTTTTTTGAGAGAAAAAAAATTAATAAAATTATATGTAGTGAAAATCCGTATATTTGTATTGTCATTACTTGCACAATCGGTATTCTCCAATGTTTTTCCCGTGTTTCCGCAGTGGCTTGGTGGTAAAATCACGGCTTCGGAACCGGCGGGTTTCGGGTTCGTGACCCGATTCCACCGAAGAACCGTCGTGTAAGGGGGTCTGTTGCACGTTAAATCCGTCATGACCAAACGTCCTCCCGCTAGTATGGCGTGGTGTGGTGTGGAGAGGAGGGTGCCAGCTCAGGTGTGGTCCTCGTCATCTGACCGCGGTTCAAAATTACGATGTCCGTCCCAAAATAGCCCTAGTGTTGCTTTAAAACGGAATGTTAATATAACTAAACCAAACCAAACCAATGTTTTTCCTCATCTTTCTATCTTTCATTTATAGCGATTAATCCATATAATCCATATAATCAAAGATGTTTAAGAACAGACTTGCAAGAAATGGTTTAATATGCTAAAGAAGCTGCTAAATTTTTTAAAAAAACAAATAATAAAGAATGGATGGAAATAATTATTATTTTCAGTTATATTTCCAGTTTTTATCTTTAGCTCTGTTTCAAAATTAGTAATGGTTTTTAATTTTACATTGTAATTTTTTTATTTGCCTTTAACAAAAACAAACAACAACTAAAAAGAATAGAATATTTTGACAAATCAATCAGTCCATTTAGTTTATGCTTCAGTCCTTCCTTTAATGCTTCGAAAGTGCTTTACAATTATTCAATGTAACTGTGAAGGCAGTTTGAAAATGGAATGGATATATTACCAGAAAAAGTATTCATTATAGACTATGAATATATCTTACGGCTTTTTTTTTTGGTAAGTAATGTAAAATATTCTAAAATTTCATTTTGTTGATAAATTTGCTTAAAACTGATAATGAGTTAGTTGTTCCTGTATTTCGGCCAGTTCATTATAGTCTTTAACGACGACAAGAAAAGTACTGAGATAGTAAGATAGAGAACAACTAGTAACTTATTCTGTAGGGTGTGTTAATAAAACTTATTCCTTAGAGCATTCCTTGGCCACAGTTTTGTGTTCGGATAGCGAACAATCACTGTATCATCTTGATCTCTGTCACTGTACAATCACTGCATCATCTTGATTTCTGTATCATCACTATACAATCGCTATACCATCTTGACATGCGTCGTCATCCAAGAAAGATGAACCGACAAAAGCTAGATATCCGATCCCGAGATTCAAAAGTCAGAGTCCTTTTAAATTACTGAATTTCTGTGTTGACATTCTACTTCCTGAAATGTAGTTTGCAAACATGTAAATCGTTCATTTGTGCCAGAATATAAGACGGCAACGATACTTGGAATCCGAATTATCGACTTGAGCAATTAATCTCACACTTGTCGTTAGATTTTGGAATATATGAGATATAATTTATAGGTTTCTGAAAAAAAGAAAATATATCCCCCTATCGACTGAAAGGTGCAGGATTGTAAGCTGGTCGTTCTTTGTGAATCTGGGAAATTTTATCAAAAAATTTAATCGAAGCAGATCTGTTATGTTCCAAGAGAGGTTTAAATTTGAAAGCATATGTGATACTCTTTATCTTATATGCCGTGAAGTTTTAATGTTTCTCATTAATTGGTTATTTTGGAAGTCTTGAAATTTTTTTAACTGATTCTCATAAAGTGAATTATAACATCAGTATTGGCTTAATAACACTGTTCGACAAATTTCAATGAAAATTTTGCCAATGCATTCAAATGAAATTATTTAAATTTCTACGAGGCCATAAGAGAGCTGAATATTACTATGTCGCCGAATCATCAGCTCTATTATTTAAAATAGAAGACATGGAGCATCAAATTAACAAATACATAAATCATGGTTGCATGGTGAAATTTTCAAAAACCTTGCACGCTTTTATTGAAATTTTTAATAACAAACATTATTATATGGGGCAATTCATAGAAATTGGCCATCTTTGTTGAATTTACAATTTTAATGTTAAATAGTGTAATTTATTTGGTTATGTTGAATGGTTACTTACGACCAACAGGATTAAGTACGAGCAGTTGAGTTTAATTCTTATCATTAAGATTTTGGAAATGGTTTCTTTAATATGTTTCAAAGGATGATTTCGAGTCTAGAAACAGACTTCAGTATTTATAATTATTTATTCAAAGGTAATTATTGGCATTTTTAATTATTTTAAATTAAAAATGTCAAATGAAGTATTTATAATTTTGTATCTATGATTATGCAAAAATTTGTATTATTGGCATTTATAATTATTTTCCTCACCTCTAAAAATTTGGCGAGAACTTGCAACTATCTTCATTTCATTATTAGGTATTGGTATATTATTATCTCAAGGTAATAATTGATTGGTTTTCCCAAAACCACATTATGGGTCAAAATATTTATTAGTATTATTAGTGCGATAACAGTTATACTCAGAGGTGATAAAATAATTTATAATGGGCATTTTAAAATTGATAATTTTGTCTTAAGTATACCTTTTACTGACCATCTTATCGTATGCGAACGTAAGATATGGAGTACCGGTTTGTGGAACGTATCACTGAATTCTTGAAGTCAAGGTTCTTAACCTATGAACTGAACAGATGATACGGGTATGAACATGGCATTGAGATTACTGAACAAGTGGTTGTGCTTTATTAAGTGAATATTTTTCATGAAACAATAAACGGATTATGACCTTTATTTCGAAAGAAAGAGGGGGATAAAGAAAACAGAATTTAACATTAGTGTTTTTTTGTTTTTTTTTGGCAAAATCATTCCAGAGTCAAACTATTAAAAACTTAAGCATGAATGACATGGCAAGATCTCTTGGTTTTCTTCGGAAGCATTAGGTCGTAAGTTACTATTTTTGTGATGGCGATATTGTTGATTTTATCTGTTTTCTCAAAGAATCTTTGAATTTTCCACTGGATAAGCCACCTTTTAATTAATTTAGGATACTCGATGAGTTTATTTGATATGAATTCAGGATCATTGGCAGTGCAGAGTAGGGCCGTGTCGTCAGCGAATAAGCTAATTTTAGTTTCTTGGATTCTAGGTATACCATTGATAAATATCTTAAAGTATGTGGGACCGAGTTTGGAACCCTGAACTATTCTTGCACAAATTTTTCTAGATTTCGAGAGTGAGCTCTTTAGTCATAAAATGAATTATCTGGCAGACAGAAATGAAGAGAGTAGTTAAATCAGGTCGTCAGGGATTTTCATATATACATATCATTTTAAAATGAGTCTGTCGATCCAAACAATGTCGAATGCTTTAGCAATATCCAGGAAAACTGCATCGGTATCTTGGTAGTTGCCAAAACTCTGTCTGATTCGCTCGGTCATTCTAAGAAGCTACCCACCAGTAAGGTTTTTCTGAAATCCAAATTGATATAGCATGCATTTGTTAAAATTTCATACATGCTAACACTTTTCTGGAGATACCATCTGATATTAGTATTTATAACTATTTTTAATAGCTAAACGACTTTTTGATTACCATATTTAGATGCATGTCAAATTTAATAATGTTTGGAAGAACTGTATGTACAGAAACCTCTGGCATTAGAATTTTTACTATTCTATTGCAAATTTTTTTAAAAATCCTGATTCCGATGCTTTGCTTGCAAATATACACTGCTTTTGAAATGAAGCGCATTGTTATTTATTTGCAACGCTTTAATAGTTATAGGTAGTCCAATATAAGTGTAGTTCAAACGAAGAGAATTCTAGAGAGAATAGACTAACTTTCAGCCCACAAAATTTGCGGAATACGCAACTATAGGGTTAATTGTGCACAAAGTATATTATTTAAATTTGTGTTTATCTAATGAAAGTGAACTTTGTTTAGATTATTTTAATATAGTGTGCTAAGCTGCTATACGATAAATTGAGGAAGTTAAATCTTTATGCCGGTTTTAAAAGTGCTCCCTGCTTTATCAATGGAAGTAAACGATTTTTTGGAGCAATTTTAATGGTCTTTCTTTTATTTATTTAAGTTACCTTTTTTATATCACAAATATTGGATTGGAATCTTCGATCATAGCAAAGTAATTAAGAAAATCAGAATGAGGTGAATTTAGGTAGACCCTGATCGTTCTTCAGTAAAAGGCACATAATAAATAAAATAAAATCGAAAAGGGAATTATACACTTTTTAGACGTAGCTTCAATGATGGAGTCGCTGAATAAATTTCTTATTATCATTAAAAGGTTAAAAAAAAGCTTCAAATTATTAATTTCAATAAAATTGCCATCAGGTACACATGTTTGAAATCTAGTTTAGACTAAAAGTGATGAAAAATGTAAATGAATTAATAATAATATTTAATTTTTCACATTAAAATTCCAAATGACCAGTATTTTATAATATCGTTCAAGCGAAAAGTGCTTGATAGATTTCTATGTAGTTCAAAAGAATTTACACAAAGGCTGCTAAAGTGATTTTGTGTGTGTGTGTATGCGATTTTCCAACATTTTAGATCTTTTTTTCATTTAGCAATTTTACATTTAGCACTTTTCCTGAACTATTTATATCATAAAAATTTCTACTGGCTTCAATTGCAAAACTCTAGTAGTAATGCAAGTGTGGTAATTCTACCTGCAAATAATCTGTATCAGATTATTTGTGTTTTGTTATAAAATTACTGCTTGATTGATTCCATTCTGAAATAACTCACAATTTACTTCTAATCTTCTTTGCTGTCGATGTACAAATTAACTTTTTCGATTAAACTGCGGTACAACTTTTGATTTTTATTCTACTTTTGATATTGGCTAATCACAATAAATGCTAATATCTCTTAGAATTAAAGTGTCAATTTCTCTGGTAGAATATTTGGTGAATCTATGCATTGCGTGCCAATCTTCCATCTGTATCGGTATGATATTTTGAAACAACAGTTTGAATCCTGTGACCAACGAATTTATTTAAACTTCTAATTAGATGAACACTCGATTTGGGACAATTATTGTTAATTCACATTAAACAAATGAAGGAAACCTAAAATCTTTGAGTATGTCCTAGCGATTTTTGTCTTTCAAAATATTGCCATTTTGATTTAAACACAGATTTAATTATGGAAATAAATCTATTGTTCGGTATAAATTTTATACTTATTCAGTTATGAGCATATAGAGATGATCATACAGTATGAGATATATCGAATATACTGAACTTTAATTTTGAATTTATAAATTTTTATTCCCCTAAGATGTTTTTAAAAATCGACGAGAAATTTTGAAATAACCTTTTGTTTTCCAAGGATTCGCCTCCTCGAACCTTATAGTCAATCCATATGTATATCCGCAATGATATGTTTAGTGCATATAAATTGACATATATTATGATGTTAAACTTGAAATGAATATGACTGGTTTAATTTTTCAATGCCTATTAATACTGCAAGCGTAAAAGATGATCTTTATTTACTATTTGAATTTGTTATTTTCTATTGAAAATCGCGATGTTTGATGCTCTTGAACTTTGGCCTTGAAACAGTGTTTCAAGAAGATGGGGGTAAAATATCTTCAGATACCGTTGAAAAGTTGGTTCCAATCGGCACTACGACGTTTGGAGGACATTATAAAAGCCAGAGGAATGCAATTTTGACGCTTTCTTTGTATGTGAGATATCATATACATTCTGAATTTTTTTGAGATAAATCTGTATATATTTATTTCAAATTTTTCTGAAACCTTTCATTTTGAAAGTTTTTTGTTTTTATTTTAAATTAAATTATTTGATATATGTAAAAATAAAAACGTATTCGCACTTCCTAGTAGTGTATTATTCACATTGAAAGTTGAATTTGTCAAGTAAAAGTAAAGTGTAATATTAAAATTTGAGCCACTGTATGTACGCATTATATTATTGCGACAATTAACAATCGCAGTAATATGATTGTGAAACACCAAGTTCCACAAAATTTGCAGGTGCTTGATCATTTAGAGTGCTGAACAATTTTTTTTTACTTTTTTAATATATATATATATATATATATATATATATATATATATATATGATCAAAACTGAGGAATTGATTGCGCGTATATTCAAAATAATTAACAAAAGCAGTCATCCAATAGAGTACAATTATTTCGTTGTTACAAAAAGAAAAAAAAATACCCTTAGTACATTTTTTTTTTGTCATTCACAGTGAGCGTGAATCCAAAGGAAGGCTAAACAATTTATGAAACACGCGTTTGTTGGGAAATCTTGCATGATACAAAAGAAACACTGTTCGCTGGTTTCTATTAGCTGTCTCGTATTCATGTTTACATCTTGGCTTTGCTGTACAAGGCTGTTTAAAATTAAACATTATTTTCAGTTCAACCGTTTTTCTGAAATCAAAATGTAAGTATAAACCACATACGAAAAATATTATTTATTTTAAAATTTTACATGCATTTACAAATAATGGCATTTTTTGACGTCAGCAGTATCTGTTCTTTAATTTAGTATAATGAAGCGTTTCTATTTACTTAAAAGTAACCTCGAACTTCAATTCTTTTTCATGTTCCCCCTTTATTTCATATATATATAATCACATTTGCAGCATCGCATGTTGCATCTTTCTGTTTTTGGCTGCTGTTACAAAATTAATATAAATACAATGCTACCAATGAATGCTATAATTTTTCTGAGTAACACTGATTAAAAATTTCATTATTCCATTCATAAAATTCTGTATTAAAGTAGAATTATGAATTTTTTAAAAAAAATCTTGTCCAGATACATGCATAAGGCATCTGGAATTATATTATAAAATTGAAAAGAAAATGCTTTCTTAGTATTTTTATGATTTTATGCTTGGTATATTTAGAATACGGAAACGTCAAAATGCCAGTAAATCAGAGGCTTCCATCGCATTGAAAAAAACTTACTACGCCAGAGAAATTATATGAAAGGAAAAAAATAATGAAAAATACATAGACATACTATTGTTTATTTCATTGAAACTTGAAATGTGCTTTCTATTTACTGTACTTTTGTCTGTTGCCAAACTTTCTTGCGAAAGATGATTAAGTTCCTGTTGGCATCCTTACAAAAGATTCTCTTGATCTCTGTGCTCTTGGGACACGTTTCTATGTAGATTACTGTTTTGCCAGTCATCGGAAGGTTATTTCTTTCTTACTCTATAGTTATTAAACGAGGTGATGATTTCATATATGCATACATCCGATGTCATTTATTTGAATGTGGAATACTAATGCCAAAAATTCTTTCTTTTTCATGGTCTGTAAACGTACACTTCTCTATTGGCAAATTGTTTTTAATGATATTCATCAGAGTTTTGACATCTTTATGCTATCTGTCACGAACTACCAATAAAATTTTGATGCCAAAAATTATTCATCCAGTATGATTTTCCAGCTTTGCTACTTCGTATATTATCGGACACTTTCGGCTTCACTTCGGACATTCTTTTCAAATTTTTTCTTCTGTGAGAGTTAATATGTTTTTACATGGTTCAGAACTATCTGGTCGATGGTCGATAACTGCATAACGACATTTCTTCATTTCCCCCATGAGATAATCTTCAATTTTCGCTTTGAGAAGTTTACAAATGTCCTGATTTTGTTCTCCAACAATTTTTCTTCCTTCCAGCAACTTTTCAATCACTATATTTATTATTATTATTTTTTAATGGTCATTTAAAATCAGACAAGAATACTTATTGCAAGATTACTTTTGATGATTACTCAATTAATTTTTGTCTGTATATTTCTCTTGAAATGGAAATAGTGGAGTTATAGAATAACTCATCTCAAATTTTAAAACCAACAGGAACTTGCCGAAGCTTTCTCGTATATTTTTTAATAAATGTACTAATTTATTATTAATCGCATATTATTGGCGAACAGTAATTACGGAGGAGAATATTAGCGTGCGATTTTTGGCGATTGATCGCTGGGATGCGGTTAACACTCAAATAACAGAAAACCGAATTAGAGTTTTGGATATCTTTTTTTCGACCGATTGAAAACCAAAATTTGCCCAGTTACAATTGTAGTCACAAATTTGCATATTAAAATTCATATATTTAAGTCATTGCGTTTTTGAATCTTCTCTTTTAGATGCTTGTGAAAGTACAGAACGACAGACAATCGACTTGTTGACGGGTTTAGCTCCAAATTTACATTTTAGCTATCTTGTACCAAAATTTATCTATCTAGCTTTCTTCGTTTTGTAGTTATCTTGTATTTTATATTCGATCAATCGGACGCAGACTTTTGAATGAATTTTTTTCAAAATATGATAGAAATATGATTTTGTTATAAAAATCATATATTAAATTTCATCTGTCTGGTTCATTTTTTTTTTTTTGAGTTATAACGTTTATAGATAGGCGCGCATAATTACAAAAATGTGTTTTCTGGACTCAGAGAAGTCTGAAATGTGAAGTAGTGTCAAAATGGCGACTTCAAATTTTTTTAACGATTACAATACTTTGTGTAGAGAAAGTGACTATAGAGATAATATGAATTCTTCGGAAATCCTTTGCTTTGTCATTTTTATAATAGGATGCACTTAATTATCTTAGAAATCTTGTATCTTCTCCGAACCTTATAAATAAGGATTTTAAAATTTTATATTCTTAAGTTCCGAGATACATCGGAACTGCAAGAAATGAACTATAGAAGATGACGCTGCAAATAAGATTTCTTCTGTTCTCCATAGAGAATTTCGATATTACAGGAAATGAAGAATTCGTTTCCTTGTCATAAGCTCTCGCTATGCCAGGATCATGAGATCTACAGACCTTTTGCGAATTAGTATGTTTTATCAAGCCACTACTGTAGTTTATGGCTGGTTGTGTTAGTGCTCGTGTTCTATATCGAATCGATTCGACTACGTGTGAGCCATATTTTTTTCACTTATAAATGTTTTCTATTAGGTAAACTCGATTCCCTCTACTCCACAGGCCCCCATGTTTTTACATTTGTATAATCATTAATTGGGTACACAGTTTTTAATTATCATCTTTTAAGCCTTCTTTTAAAAAAATTGTAATCATTGTACTTGCTAGACATTAGCATTGAAATCTCCATCCAAACCTTTAAAAGCTTTTGGAAGTTAATCGTTTTTTCTCTTGTTTTTTTTTTGAATTCTTTATTTGTATAACTTTTATTATATTTAGTTTCGTACATCATAACGTTGGATTTGCATATTTATTTTTCAGATTTCTTGTAGGGATTATATTTTATTATTAAAAAGTGTGTGTTTTTATCTTATAATCACGTGTATAACCCAGCATTACAATTCTTATAGTCAGTGTGGTCAGTTTCGTTGTTGTCTACATTGCAAAGTACTACCAACAATCATACTATAGCATCGAAAAACATTTTAACATTTTTATTTATGTTTGTTTTTTTTAAATTTATGTATAAAAATTGAATAATATGATAATCAATTCGTGTGGCGTCACTCATATGGCAAAAGTAATTTATTACCTAATTGTATGCTGTCTTACGTTTTCCTTCCTGAGAAACATTGAATAGATCACAAAATTCAATTAATTAGGCTGCATTTATCACACAAACATGAATGTTCATGTTCGTGTGATATACATAAATCTGAATAGTTTTCTTTTAATTTTACAAGAGAATAAACCATTAATTTAATAATTTGGCAAAAGTGTATTAATTCAGAAATCTTTTGAAAAACTAATCACACTAAAAACATAACACGAGGTCTACGTGCCATCAGTAACGCTAAATTATTTTTGGGTTAATTTGTTGAGCATATTGCTATAAATATTCTATTACTATGTCTAGTTTAAGAAAGAACTGAGAAAGCAAATCATATTAGTTGAAGCAAATTAACTGCACAAAATTAAAAGAATAAAAGCGGTGAAAAATCCTTTGAAACGGCAGTACTAGTTTCGTTAAATAAAACGCTGCTTAGATATTACAAAAAAGGGCTCGTTTTCTTTTCGCAATACAATAGAGATACAATTTCGAAATGTAGCATATTATCGTTGATAATGATGATAAGTTTACTGAAATATTAAGGGAGTCTGCTCTGTTTTTATTCTTGATTAATTTAGACATATTTAATTCGCGACATGATTCACCGTATTCTGAGCCTCGTATAGTTGCATACACATTGATCGGATTTCACAGCGCGATGCTAAGGTCTAAAAAATAAAGTATCTCCGGTTCTTTCGATAAATCCGCCATGTGCTGAAGAGGTTTACACATTTTTAGAGCGATTTTGATACCTTCTTTATTAATATTTAAGATATAAAGATTATTTTTATAAATTTTTGATATTTTAATAATAATTTTTTCACAACGTTTTTGAATTATAGAATGGGAATATTTCTCTTCGGAAAGCGCAAAAAAAGAAAAAAAAAAATCTTTCAATCCACGGCTTGTTTATATGCAACATTTTGAAACAAGAATAAATTTAGAATTAGCAGACTGTATTTTTCATTTCAAATAATGCACTGTTGGCAGAAATTTTTATTTCAAAATGTTTGCTTTTTCTTCATACGCTTTATCGAAATCGTTTTAAAAATATGTAATTAATGTAAAGGTGTAAAGATTAAAATACTAAGCTTATTTTTAACTTTCATTTTATTTTATAATTTTTATTCATAGAGCTAGTAAAAGTTTTTCCTTTTAATGATACCTACTGAATTAATTTTAACGGAATTCACAAATTTTCATTCATCGAATCATTTTCTCTCTTTTTTATATCATTATTGTCGTACACTATTTTATTAAGTGAGTACAAAATATATTTTCAGATATTATTTTATTGAATCGAGACATTTTATTCTTTAGAGAATTTGAAAAAGTTGAAACGATTTAAAATCCTGACTTTGTGGATGTCATCTGCCAAATTACTAGTTTCTGAAGAATTTCTATGTCCGGATAAATTGCCGTCTTTGACTTTAGACTTCGATTTTCTTTCAGTAAGTATGTACGTATATGGAATATTTGAATGTGAATGGTGTTATATTTTCTTATTGGCTTTTTCTATCATTTACTGTAAATATTATACCTATGCTTTAAGAAAAAAAGGTTGCCTATCTGTTCGATTCTTCATTGAGAAATTATTACGATCCAGTTTCGAAAATTCTAAAAACTTCACATACGTATATATTTAATAAGAATTGCTAGCTGCTTTTGGCCACCCCATATTAATAGCACCATCTATGTTACCACTCCGTTCGCCCACCATATTAATAGTATTAATTTATTCATATCAATCAACTTTGATGAACTACAACTTCTTACATTAAAGGGAAGTTTAAATTGCACAATTAACGTAAACCATTCTAATTGATTAGCGGTGCATGTAAAATGACCAAATTGAATGAAATTGCTTTAGTTATTGAATGAGAGATTCTACCAAAGTTTTATTTTACGAAACAGAAGGCGAAGAAAAGTAGAAACCATGAATAACATGTCTAAACGTTATGAGCTTTTCTTATGTAAACCAGCGGTAGTGGTCCCCCCCCCAAAAAAAAACTTTCTCGCATACTCTCTAATAAAGGTATTATCCCAAAGAACGGTTTGCATAGCATTGGCATAAAATAGGTACTAAATTTTAATCTTTAATGTGAATTGAGCACTTTTACTGAATCTGTCGTGTCATCCTAGGCGAGTTATTCGGTGAATTAATTCCTGACATGAAGTTAATAGTATCCGAAAATCGAATTTGTATTTTAGACACGTTTTTCTCAAAAACTAAAAATTAGCACAGAGCTACAATTGTTGTCACAAAATCACTCATCAATTTTTATATATTTAAGCCATTCCATTTTTAATTTATCATATTTACATGTTTGTGAAAGTATAGAATGACAGTCAATCAACGAATTATTGGATTTGGCTCAGCATTTCACAATTGTTTACACTACTGATGTTAAATATGTGTACTGAATCATATATGCCTAGCTCTCTTCGTTTAGTAGATGTCGTGTTCACTTATATTTGGATAGACGGACTTCCTCATAATAGATTTTACACAAAATTTGTTAGAAATCTGTACATTTAGCGTAAAGACCATATAGCGAATTTCGACCGTCTAGCTCAAAGCATTTTTTAATTATTTGTGTTACAGACAGACGGACATTTTCGAAAAATGTATATTTTCGAACTCAGGAAGGTGTAAAATGTGAGGATTCATCAAAATCTCGAGTTCGAGTTTTTTTTGACGATTACTATACTTTCTCTAAACAAATTATACTAGAAAGTAAAAAAAAAAATGGCTAATTTGATTCAGTGATTGGGCTAGGAGACTCTGTGGTGTGTGGTTTTCCTTCTTCCCATGTATAATGTAGAATGAAATTGTGCTCTTAAAATTTCTCTCGAAAATGAAGCCTGGTGGGGACATGTGACCACTGATGATCTATTTTAAGTCTATGAACTTTTATATAAAATAAATATTGGCGGAATCGCACCAGCAATTTGGACTAATTGACTAATTCTTTGGTTTTTCCTAATTATTTTAAATACATAATTATCTCATTGTCTGTACAACATATAGTTTATCAATTTCATGATTTTTTTAAATTTTATCTTATAATATCAAGTACATAAATTTTGTGATATTTTCTCTAATCTGGAAATTCTAGAATTGAGAAAATAAGAAATACAAAATTCCATTTTAACTCCTGTGTATTCTTAGCATGTCTGATGTATTTTTTGGTCTGTATTTACTTCTTGTTGTCTCAATCAGATGTCCTTGATTGAAACGATATCATTTCACTGCATTGATTCCTTAATTTTATAATTAAGACTTTGGTGGGAGAAGTGACTCCAATTTTTCAATATCTTTAGAAGTCAAGTAAAACATTTAAAAAATTAATTAATTTTCATTTAAATTCTAAATTTTTACAATGAAAGTTGTTATTATTTTAAAGTGAAATAAACTCAAATTTACATTTAATTATAGTATTATTGATTAAATGTAGATTTAGCCTTTTTTTTCACCCAAAATATACGCTTTTTAGGATATTATATGAAATTTTTTTAGACAATTTAAAGATAAAAATCTTTACATTTAATGCACAAACAAATTAATGCTAAAAACTGATCAATTGCTACTCAGTAAGAAATACCACATATTTTAATTTTTATTTAATTTTTATTATTTTCCACTGGAAGGAAAAGGAAACTAAAATTTTATCTAAACAATCATGAAAATTTCTGATTTTTCCCACACTTTCTTCAATAGAATTGAAGAGTGGATTTCTGGGTGCAAAGACTCAGCATTATTCATTCTAGGTGACGAAAAATTCAGCACCCTCCCTTTCGAAATTTGAAAAATTTAGATAGTTTGTTATGCAGTGAACTGATTTTTTTTAATGTTTCTCTGTTGTCAATTATTGTTAATTGCAAGCATTTATTAACCAGTTCATTTTAGAGAATTTATTGAGTTTGGTTACAATTGTGAATGTGAAATTATATATGCTGATTAAAATATATATATATATATATATATATAATATAAATTAAACTCTGAAATTTTATATTATAAAAGCAACTGAAATGAAAAATCTACCAATCAGCTATTTTGGAAGGTAAGTAAAAATTTTCTCTGGTAAGAGTTCAAATCTGAGACTTAATATAAATAATGAAGTTACTTGCTTATGAAGAGATGCTATTAAAGTGTTCAAAAGTATTTTCAAAATTTAAAGGTTTAAACCTTAATTAAAATGCAGTTCTGATATGTAATTAAACCATTGTTAGTAAATTGATGACCTTTTTTACACCCCATTTTTATTGTTATATTTCCATCTGAAAAGCCTGAATATTAACCTGCACCTTTTAAGATTAGTAAATTAATATTATTTTAATTTATGCCTTTTGAGTTGAGTCTATGTGTCATATAGACTGAAAGAAAATTTCAACCTTTTATTTTATTACTAGATATGACAAATCTCCACAAAATGACCCATCAAAGTTTATTTTGCTCTTAAAACTTACTTATTAATATCACAATAAGGATTGCCATTACTAATGTGAATTGATGTTCACATTAGTAATTGTAGTTATTATTGTGTTGCCATACAATATCTGGATGAAATTTTATAACATTACCGTTTAAATTCTTTGAAATTATTTTGAAAATTTGAAATCTTTTTTCCAAATTTTTCAAATTCCTATGAATATCTGAAATATAAGTATATTAAAAATGATAACTATTATAAATTTTTATTTAATACTTTTGTTTTATCTATTTAATTTTTTAAGTTCATTTGCTAACCTATTGTTATATATTTAATAAAATGCAATTTTAGGATTAGTGAAAAAGAAAAAGAAGCTATGTGTATTCCATTTGGTGATTTATTTTATAAAAGAAATAACTTGATAATATATTCAATAACTTATTTTTTAAAATAATTTTTATTAAAAAAATTAATTAGCTTTGTTTTTAAGTACTTACTGATTTCCATATTAGTATGATGATAAAGATAGTCTTGTCTTCATAAAATATTAATATATTGTTAAATTTTCTAAATGTTTTTATTGGCTATTATTTTTGATTGATTATGATTAAATTGTTAAATTAGTTAAATGATTAAATTAGTTAAATCTGATTATTTCTGAAATATTTTCATTTATTTATAGGTGGCAAAAACTAAATATTTTAAAGAAGAAAGATTTAAAATTATGTGATGTTGCCTGCTGTGTATAAGATCTAATTGAAAAGATGCATTATACTTATAAGTTTATATAAACTTCTAATTCTGAATATTAATTAAACAATATGTTTATAAATAATAATTTGCAATGCATCTTCTATTAAAATTCATTTATCAAAGGCTTTAAAATGATTTGATACTTTTTAAAATGTTATTTTTGGTAAATATTTATTTTGCTCCCTAAAAATCAATAAAAGTAGGAAAAAAAGTGGTACTTAGTAATTAATGATGAAGGATTACAGATTCATTGGAAAAACATAACTGAATGAAATTTCCTAAAAAATTAAATTTTCTTCCTGAAAACTTTGTATAAACATCATATATAGATGCTTGCTTTCTTTTTGTAAGTTAGAATCGAGTCTATAGGATTGCAATGCCAATTTGATTTTCGTGCTATATTTGGCAAGTTTTGGCTCTTTTCTCATTAATTAATAAGTATCAAAAAAGTTTTTTTTTATTAATGAATTTCTTTTTGTAAGTCTATATTGACTATACCCATTGCTGAAACTTTAATGTCTTTTATATCTATATTACTTGTTTAAATTTAGACATTTAGTCAAAAACTAACCTATTATCTTTATATAAATATTTGAAAAAAACTATAAATTATATAAATAAATTTATAGTTTTTTTTTTTTGAGGGATTAGAGTGGTTTTTTGATCTTGAAATTCTGTTTTTGTGATAATGGTAGTAAATTACATTTATGTATTGTTTTTAACTTTGCTGTTAATTATTTAATGTATAATTAAGAAGAATTAACATAATAATTGTATAAACAAGAATAATTATGTTGCTGAGATGTGAGCCATGACAAATTTTCTTTTTAGAAAGATGATATTAAATTATTTTTTCTGTCATTTATTTAAAATGTTTTTAAAAATATCAAATCTTATTTGAATTAATCATGCTTTGCAAAGATATTAAATTATTAAATGCATATTTGTTGCAAGATATTTCCATGTTTCATGATAGGTATTTTAATTTTATGAAAGATATTTTTGATAATAACTCAATATCCTTATTTGATTATAATATTTTTAATTTTTTAAATGAAAAATATCTGTGCTTATAATGCATTTATTTAAGTAAAATATACTATTCTGTATCTATTAAGAAGGAATTGCTGTGAAAATGAATAACATAATTTAAAATTTCTTAATTAAGAGTTTTAATTTTTTAAATAATTATTAATTATTTAATTTTTTAGATAATTTTTATAAATATTATAAAAATTATTTTATTGAAATACATTTTATGTGATATTCAGATGGTGATAGTTTTTTAATGGCCTATTGCTTTACTTTTTGTTAGTTTTAGTTAAATTCATTAAAGTATATGAAGAATAACTTTATAGTAATTTTTGCATTCTAATTGTGCTTTGTTTTAGGCTCATGTATTTTTATTTTATTATTTAAATATTCTTAGTTAATTTATTTGTAAAGCTATTTTAATTAAGTGTAGTCAGCTCTGTAATTCTTGTTTATAGTCATTTGAGATAATATGCTTTCAGAATTGTCTGTCATTAAAATGTTTTAACATAAATATAAATGCTATTTTCTCATTCTTTGAATGCTTAGTTGTGATAACGATGTGGGATTTTAATTTCGATTACAAAATCATATCTATATTATTTAAAGTGATGGTTCTTTCTATTTTGATCTTAAAATTTTCATTATTGCTGTTATGATCTGAATATCTTATTGCTAATTTGTGAATTTTATGGTTACATGTCCACTTTGCATCACAAATGATGCTTCAGATAGATATGACACTATAAATGCACAGAAGTCTAATTTTTTATAATTTGAATTTTTTAAATTGTAAAATTTTATAAAAAGTGAATATGAAATATTCAATTTTGTTAGTTTAATATATTTCACTGTGTGCTATTCTTTAATAATTGTTATCTTATTTTCTTTTTATAAAGTAAGGATTTATGTAAATGCTCCATATATGAATTTCTTCCTTTACATAAAAAGTTTTAAAAATATTATTTGACTGTTGTATCAAGCATATTTCATCTGTTAACCAACTGAAGTGACATATTTTATTTCTTGATTGTTAAAAATTGCTGCATATGAATATGCTGCTAGCTCTTTGTATAAAATGTAATCATGAAATACATATAATGATGATTATTTCCTATATTATTTTAAAAAGTATTCTCTGTAGCATTTTCTATTATGAATTAATATTTATCAAAATTAGTTGATTTTATTATGATAGATTCTGTGAAATACTGAAGTAATTTATTAATTGCCATGAATTTATAGCCACATACAATTCTCCTTCATATATGTTTAATTCAAAATATTTATTTTGTTACAAAATAAGCATGTATAAATGCATATAATCAATGGAATTTGATACTGATTTATATTCACAATAACTATGTATTTTTAAACATAATGTAAAAAAGTACTTTTTTTAGTTATAAGAATCCCATATTCAACAATAACAACAATAAAAAAAAGACCTAATTTATAGTAATAAGTAAATAAAACAACAGTTGAAATGTAAAAAATTATTTTTAAAGATCAAATTAGCTGTAAAACAAAATATAATATTTATCTCATCATAAAAGTGATTAATATCTTGATGAAAAAGTAAAAATGTTTTGTATTTATTGCAATAAAGAAATGTTGTTATAAATTATGTTCAACATTTATATTGAAAAATTTGTAAGAGTTAGATAAACATATACTTAACAATCAAATTAATGATGTTGAAAATTTTTTTTTCAGAACTTTAAGATGGTATAAACATCTTATTTTCATGATTATATATTTTGTGTAATATATTTATTGTTGAAAAATACCAACATTAAGATAATTTTTTTAATTAACAAAGAAATGATTAATTTTTGAAAAAAATATCTTACATTCAATCACCACCTTCAAAATTATATATTTAATTACATTATATACTGTAATTATAAATCTAAATTCAATAAAATGCCTCCCCGTTAAAATGCAAGCAGAAAAACACCATTTTTTTTTTATTTGTATATTATTATTTGTATGAACCTTTAATATAAAATGTGAACTTTTCTTAAACTATGATGTATCAGATATTTGTACTTATATTATTTTTTTTTTTTTACAGATAACTTGTATGAAAAAAATATAAAGTCTTTTTAAAGCAGCTGCAGCCTCAACACTAATGAGATAGGGGAAAAGAAAAAAAAATCCATTTTAATGGCTGGTTTATTATGGAGTTATGGAAAAATGTTCTGATAATATGCTCATATCTTTGAATTAATTAAAGTATTTTTCATGAAACACATCTTAAAAACTATGAAAATTAAAATAATTAAAACTGTGATTAATCATTTGGTTTTCTACTAATGGCTTATTTTTTTACTAGAAATTTATTGATAAATGCATTCATAGCTATGCTGCATTCATGGTAAATTGATGTTGAAAGTCCTTTTATCTCCAGTTTTAACAATATAGGATTGCTAATTTGCATGCTGTTTTAGTAATTTAAGGAACACCATTATTTATTCATCTACAATCATATTAATTAAGCAATTATTTTTCAGTATTTGGGAGACAATTTGTTTTCTTTTGAAATGCATTTTTTATTAAAAATATTTTTATGTATTTTACTGTTAGTATCAGCAGTTAGTTAAATTTAGTTTTCAAATATATTTTATATTCTTTTATGAATTTTTTAATATTTTTTTAAAAATTTTTATAAATGGATATGTTTTTGTGTATGAGAGTAAATAGCTTTATTTTCTAAAATTAAACTAGATAAATCCATAATTTTAAAGGAAAAATGTAAGGAAAGTAATTGCTTCAGATGCTTAATTATTTATTCATATGTGCATTTTTTTATGTGCCTTTGTTACATATTTATAGTTTTTTTATGAGTCATTTATCCCAAATTATATTTGACTTATAGTTTTTATACATACTACGAAAACAGAGATTAGAATCTGTATTAGTGTTAATTATTTTTGCTTTCCTAACATCTTTAGTTTTAATAAATGAATTTAAAATAATCTTGTAATATTTTTTTTAACAATCATGGCAGGCAAAATCTGTACATAGGTTTTTTTTTTGCACAGCAATTAGTTGAATTAAAATAGGCTGATTTCTTTAATTAGAATGAATTAATTTTCTGAACCATTTATTACATTGTTTACAAAATCCACCTCTTATGTGAATTTTAACAATCAGTTTATTATGCAATTTTTTTTCAAAGGCCATGTGGGTTGCATTTACTAATTAGAAAACACATGTCATTCCTTTTTGATAATATCAATTCTTCAATTCTAATACTTAATATGTAGATAAAATTTTGTCAGAAATTTATTTTTAGAGTAGAAAAGGAATTTGTTTTGTTACTTTTTCTAAATATTCCTCATATTTCTCCCTAAACAAAACTGACTGAATATTTATGTATGTACTTTTACAATATTTTTTAATAACAAAAATATTTTTCGTTTATTTCTTATAGGCTTTAAGGATATTCACCATTCTTTTCATAATAATTGGAGTATAAGTAAGAAAGATAAATCGAACATTTCCAAATGTTATATTTGTTTAAAGACTTTCTTCAATAACAGCAATTTAAAGAGACACATGGAAATGCACTGTTCTGAAAGAAAAAGTTATGAGTGTAGTATATGTTATAAAAAATTTAACTGGAGAACAAATCTCACTGCGCATGTGAAATTTTATCATGCTCAGCAATATAATCAATTTAACTGAGATCTGTAGTTATGTAATATCTTTCTTTAGGTTCCTTCCCAGTGACTTATATTTAAGTAGGTAATTTTATATCCTTCTTGGTTAAACTTAGCTATGTATGCACTTAAAAATATTTTACTCATATTGCAAGTTTATTTAGAACTAATTATTTGTTTCACCTAATAAATTTATGTAATTTTTTTAAAATTTATATTTTTAAAAGTATTTTATAAAATGTGGAAATATTTTTCTCTTAACAAGTGTTCATTTGCAACTCAAGTTGATAGTATGCAGATTAGCTAATTACATAATATGTATTTCTATATGTTTCAACGAATTTAAATATAATCATGATTTTATGTATTATGTACCAAGAGTTAAAATTAATTTCTGTTCACATATATTTCTTATAATAGACTCGATAATTTGGCAAATATTGGATTAGAGGACTTCCAATTTAACAAAAATATCAGATTAATGGAAATTTATTTAAAGAATGCATTTTAACAGTGAAAACCTGTTTATTGTCCAAAAAAGGATTGAAAAAATATGAAAAATTTTATTGTATCCAATATATAATATTGCAAAATATAATTCTAAATCTGAATAATTACCTATAGTGTATATTGTGCTAAGATCGCCAGTATTCAAATGCAGTGACATATTTCCCTTTCATGTTATCCATATGCCTTTCTGAATGCAAGAGATGCAGAATTCACACACTGCTGGATTGCTAAGAGTCTGTTCAACTTACAATGATATCAGGACTTCATGTAAACTGATTTAACTAGACGTTGCCTAGCTATTCCCATATTACAAGCTTGAGTTGTCATCGATTATAACTCACTTTCCAGTTTCTTAAACAGGATATATTTTTACCAAATTTTGAAGACAGTTTTTTTTTAATTTGAAGAATTTTCTAATTTTAATGATTAAAATGTCTAATTTAAGATAAAATACCAGTTTACTAAATTTTTTTTAAAGAATAGCATTTTTTAAATTTATGTTTATGACATAACTTCCAAAGATTTTTATTGTAAAATTCCTGTAAATTTGCTTGATTTGCTCTGTGCTTTTGGATCTTTATGTATATAAAAAATATTGTCTTCTTTAAGAAAAGATGTTCTAGTTCCTAAGTTAATATATAAAACCAGTAGTTCTCTTATGTGATCCATTTGTCATTGTTGAAATTTTTTTTCTGACCTCTGTATACTAATTTTAATACTTTAGAGCTGGGGGGGGGGGGAATCAAAATCCTTTTTCAAGTATTGTGTGAATTATTTGGAAATAATACTAATCTATCCTGAAGCTATTATGATCATAAATAAGAAAAGAAACATTATTCACATATTAGAACTTTAAATAATAGCCCAACTATTCATTTCGCTGTCTGAAAATAAAGTAATGGTTTAATTGAAATCACATTTTTATAAACCCATCAATTAATGAAAGATATTTTACTAGTGAAGGCTATTGTGTTAAAAGTACACTAACATATTCCTGAAAGAGAAGTATATTGGTTGAAGAAAAAATTCTAATGATTTTTTATAAATATATTTTATTTCTTTTCTAAAGAAATAGCAAATTGTTTTTATAAAGGCAATGTAACTGTAATAGCAATAAAGTTTGGATGCTTTGAATTTAAATTTTTTTTCCTTTTCAATTTTCAAAGTCAAGGAAATATAGAAAATTAATTTGTGTATCTTTATTATCTGATGATTGAACGTTTTTAATTAAAGCATGCTTGTATTTTAAAATAATTTTTATTTTTGTCCTTGTTATTGTTTTATTTTTGAGGTTATATCTGTAAATTGAATCATTTTCATTTCATCTTTAGTAAACTACCTTTGAACTAGTAAACTGCTTTCAGCAGTTTGATTTTTAAGATTCACAATTTGAAATATAAAAAAAAAAGAAAAGAAAATAACCTGCCATCTTAATTTTTGCACAGCATTTTAAAATTTAATATAAAGAGAGCCGAAATAAAGTTTAATAACGATAGTATAATGTAATTTTTTAATAAATTCAATATTTATTTAAAATCGTTATTTTTTCTTTAATTTGTGAAAAAAAAAGAGGTTAATTCCAAAGGTTCATATTTTAAACTGAAATTATATATTGCCGGACTTATTATTGCAATTTTAATGAAATTTACAAATGTGTTTAAATTTCTCATAATATTATATGGGATACTTTTTTTTGTGTTTTTCAGATTTACACCAGAGAACTCATTTCAGTTTTCAGCGACATAACCTTGGCTCAAGAACTTCTGCAAAAAGTAATTTGTTTTTAATAACACAAAAGACAGCTACAGACTTTATTCCAGGTAATTGCTGTACTGTCTGTCAGAAGAGCTTTTCTACACCAGGTAGTTTGAAGAGACATATGGAACTGCATATCTTCCAAAGAAAGAACTTCCACTGCCAAATGTGTGGTAAACGATTTTCTTGGAAAACAGACTGGCGAAATCACATCAAATCTAAACATAACATGGCGTAGTTACTTAGAATGAAATGTACATTGTATAAATATAGTAAAGAAAAAAAAATTAGAGGGTTGGAGGGGTCTATTGTGCTGTTATATGTATAATTTGTGTCTTTTGGAAACTGATTTAAATAAACGAAACTATAAAAATAGCAGAAAGTATATGAAATTTTTCCTTTTTATTTCATTCTTGTAATAACATTTCTTTAATTAAAATATTCAATTAAAAATTATAGAAAATAATTAATTTAAATATTAATAAATCATTAAATAATAAAATATTCTAAATGCGATGGAAATTAATTTTTATTTTATTATAAATTTCATGATATTGATTGTGTGTAGTACAATATCTGGACTAACATCTGAGAGATAAAAATTATTTATCATTGCTGTAGAAAAAAAATTATAAATTATCTAGAATAATTGATTCATTTCAAAGGTCTTAAAATATATCTTCTAATTCTTTTTTTTTTAGAGTTTTATACCTTAATCCTGAAGATAGTAACTTGCAATAAATAAGATTTGAGTGTTATAAATATTAAACTGAAATATTCAACCGCTAATTCAATTTTTTTGATTTTATATTTATATGAAATATAAAAGAAATAATTCAAATAAAATTATTTTTTGTTAAAATTTTTAATGCCTTTAACATTAAATCTTCTCTAAAATACTTCATTTAGTGACATAATTTCTCAGATTTTTGAGCAATGCAAAATTACACCAGCTTTGTTGTAATTTTTGTAGTTATTTAAATAATTTTAGGGCTGCTGTAGACATTTATATGTAAATCGACCAAAATTAATCAAGATTATGTTTTTTACTAATATGGTTCTTTTATTATATTTTTACTTGAAAAAATATATTTGAAACAATTATCTTTTTAATAGTTCTTGTAATTTTTTTTTTTTGAATATGCTTATGTTTATATGTTGAACTGAAAATGTTTGAAGAATAAACATATTTTTAAAACTCAGTGCCTTGTTTAATTTATATGTAATTGATTTTCAGATGATTAATACAGTTGTAATGGTTATGTTGCAATCTGTTTCAAATTTTTTTTATATATAAAAACCTATTGCTATATTTTGTATATGTTTTAAACTTGGGTATACAGTTGGGTTACAGTTAGAGGAAAACTCACTATTTTTTCTTTTGTGTATAGTGTTTTTGAAAGTAAAAAAAAAAAGAACTTTATCTACACAATATTCTATCATTAAATGAAAATGTAAATAGTTTTGGATTTATTTAATTTCTTTTATGTCTATTGAAAAGAGTTTTTTTTCCATCCTATTTTTTAATAATTCTCTAATTAATCTGTAAAGTTAATATAAGTTAGACTTTTAAAGAGTGCTACAGATCAAAAGTAACTAAAGATTAAAAAGTATCAAAGTGTTTCTACCATTAGATTAATCGTAATTTGTAAAATGATTTTTTCTTTCAAATAATTACTACAATATACCTATTGTAATGGTTATAGTGCTATTGTTTTTCTGATTTCAGTTGAACTTCATTCTACATTTTAAATAATAATCATTATTAGATTATGTATGTGTGTATATATATAAACTTAGTTCAATAATTGTGTTTAAAAAGTAATAATGCATCTTAAAAATAGATGTCTTGTGAAGTATTTTTTTTTACCAAATAGTTTTCAATCTTTTATTATTTATGGCTCATAGAAATGGTGCCTAATTTCAAGCCTATCATTATATAGTTGTAAGTTTTTTTTTACAAATTGATGTAGAGGTGAAAGATTTTCCCTTTGTTGTAGGGTATTATTAAAGTCACTTTACAATGAGTTATTTTAATATTTTGCATTTAGAAAAAATTTCTAATTTTTTTTATGAAGGAATTTAAATGTTAGAAATGTATAATGAATAGCCGTATTTATATAATTTATTAGAAGTTCTATTTATGTTATTAAAAAAATTCTGTGCATTTACAGAATTTTTAATTTCTGTATGTACATACACACAATAAAAATTTTGTTGTTTGTTTGTACTATTCAGTTCATACAAATTCAGTTTTCCTATAAATCATTGCATACCATTAGTACAATTTTTATTCTTTTCACCTCTTAATGTGACTTGAAAATAATTTTACAATTATAATTAGAATTCTGGAATTTGTTTCTTTTTATCTTTGAGAATCTTACTGTAAATAAATACATCTCATAAAACATTTTTTGCTGTCTTATTTATTTCAGCTCCTATCACATTCCTATATTGCTCTTGCTCACCTAACTTATTAATTTTTTTCTGTAATATTTATTCTGAACAAATATGATTATATTTCAGTTGCATTTGCTAGTTTTGAAAAACAGATAAATTTCAATTTTTCTGTAGAATAAATGTAATTATTTTTGAGTCTGAATTTTATTTTTCTTTATTTTTATTTTTCTATGTCATGAAAATACAGATATTGAATTCTTATTGAAATTAGAGTTGTAAAAACAAAATATATACTTTAAAATATAAGTAAGTATCTGAGTAGATAGATACATGATTTTACAAGTATAATTCTATATATTGGAGCAAGCAAATATTTTAACAGTGCTTGTATGTATAATATTCAAAACTGGGAAATAAAATATGTATCTTAATCATATTGCCCTTGTTTCATTGTTTCCACTAATATGTGTATGGCAGATTCAAATGTTTTGAGCTGTCAAACATTATTACTCTTCAAGCTATGAAATTTTTGTAATTAAAAAAAAAAAGAATTTGTACTTAATTCAGGAAAATTTGTGAACAAATTTAACTTATTACCTTTTATATAATTTATTGACTGTAAAATTATTTGTGCATCACTATAATAAATGGATGATTATTGGTACATTGAATGGGAGCATTTAAATGAATTTTCTTCTGAAAAATGTATGAAATTTTTAGTTTTCACTTTTTTATTATATAATTATTAGTTAATTATACATATATTATTAAATTTAAGATGCAAACATAGTTACATCTTTTTTTTAGGTATTTCAGGAAATGATTCCTTTACCAGTCCTTTATTAACTGCTACTGGTGAAGTCAAACCTGTTTGTCATGTATGCTCCAAATCTTTCTTCAACAGAAACAACCTTCGAAGACATATGCAGATTCATTTCTATAAGAGGAAATTTTATGGGTGTAATTTATGTTCCAAAAAATTTTCTTGGAAAACTGACCTCTCAACGCACATGAAATTTTGTCATAGTGTATAAAAATAAATAGATACATTTTCTGTTGGAGTTGTATTTTTTATACAATAATTTAATTTTTTTTACAAAAAGAATTTTATTAATTTTTTATCACAGTAGAAATCAATAGGCATTAAAAACAGAAATGTATTTACATCCAAACATAAACACACTTAAGTTCACTGTGACAAGAATACTTATAGATTAATTAAATGTTATTTCAAAATGAATGTTGCTTTACTTCTGTATTATAGAAATGAAACTAAAACTGATTTGCCAGTGTCATTTAATATACCAGTATCTTTTAAAAGATAAGTTTGTTTTCTATAAATTCAGCCATTATTTCTTCTAGTTTTATTTTAACAATAGTTTTATGTCTGGCATTTAATAAGTGTGTTATTCCAAATTAAAATTTTATTTGAAATCACTTTATATATTCACATGCTTCCCACGGAATGTCTGAAATATGCTGCATTATATTTATTACTTTTAATTTAATTATTTTGTTTGCTAACTACTAATCATGTCATGCAAAAATTTATTAAAATGACCATTTTATTATTTTTATTAAAAGAAATTCCATTCTATAAAATATTTTTTCTTTTACTGGTAAATATTTTTTATTATAAATTTTATAGATATGATTTTTGTTATTTCTAGATTCTATGGCCAATTTCATTGTTTCTGGAACTCAGCAAAATGTTCCTACTGGTGAAGAAAAATTATCTTGCTTTATATGCAAGAAAACATTTTCAAGAAAGCATAATTTAAGACGGCATACAGAGTTGCATTTCCTACAGCGCAAAAGCTTTACTTGCAATATTTGTGGCTGCCGCTTTTCTTGGAAAACTACTCTTGATACTCATCTTAAATCTGTTCATGATGTGCGTTAGTCTATAATAAATATTTTCTTGAGTTGCAGAGCTTGTATCATGAATGAATTATTTATTTTATGCAGTATGTTACTGCTTATCTCCGAATAGTACTTTAAATATGATTTTTTTTTGTATGTGGATTTAAAGATCTGCCTGTATGTTGTATAAAGTTAATAATTTTATTTTTATAATTGTCTCAATATAATTATGCTACATAGTTGAAAGTCTCATTTTTTTGTTGAAAATTTATGATTATGCATTATGAGTTAATTGAGAATTATTCTAGAAAGTTAAATTACTATTTTTCTGTACATTATGTGAAATGGCTTTCATAAACTTTCTAAATTATTATAATAATAAACAAGTTTATATTCAGTTTGAACTGCATTTTTTTGTAAACTAAGGAATATTAAAAGTTGATTTCTGCATTCACAGAATTTTAGTGATGCTTATAATAAGACTGAATTTTGTTTTTAAAAATTCAACTACATTTTAAATTTTATGGGAGTATTTCTTCATTTAAACAAATTGATTGACAGGTAAAGAAATTGTCATTGCTGAAGTGTTTTTAAAATGGCTAATTTAAATAAACAAATAAAGAAGTTACCTGCCCCACACACATTCTTATCATTAAAATATGACTCTCTTAACTTTGTTAATAGAATTTTATTGTAACATTAATTGCCTAATTTTTAACATTTCTTATGATATAAATAATATTGAACCCTTCAGTCATTCTATAATCTTATTTGTATGTATTTAGATATATGTCAGTGCTTTTAAATATTATGAATTTTGTGATATACTATTTAAAATGAAATTTAAAACTGCCTCTGGCACATAAAATTTGTTTATAAAAAGATTATTTATTAAATATTCTGCAAATATTCATGTATGCAAAGATAAATGAATTAGTTTAATATTTTGCATTATTTAAATTATTAGTTTTGATAAAGTTAAGTTCAAATTAGTAGCTTTGAAAGATGAAGTTTATGTATATCTATCTACCTTAGTTATAAAAAAGGAGCAATCATTTGAGAATGTAATAATATTTAATGTTTTCACTTTAATTATATTTTTGTTAACAAACAAAGCTTTTTGAGTTTGATCGATAAATATCAACTTATAAGAATGCAACTTTCATATATTGTGCATGTTTGTAAAACAAACATTCACTATATAAAAATTGTTTTGGCTTTTATAATATAATTTAATTTTACTTCCAACAATTCTAAGTTGCTCTCTTACATGTAAAAGCCTGTAATTTCATTGATATTTTGATTTTCTTTCAGTTATAATTTTGTTAATTATGTTTATACATTTAAAATTTTTTTTTATCCCAATTCCAGAATTAAGGAAATGAAAAAAAGGAAGTAAGTTTAAATTTTTTTTATTAAATTGCTTACTGCACAATGTAGTTTTTAAAATTTTTAAAGCATAAAATATGTATGCACATTGTTTAGACTTCAATTTCTTCCTCTAAAATTGCTTCTGCTCTCCAAGCACACAACAGAAAAAAAATTAATTTAATTTATGTAAAATTTTTGAAAAATCATTATTTTTTAATTAAATTAACTTTAGTTTTGATCTGAAATATTTTATTTAAATAAATATATACTTTAATTCTTTGAATTTCTTAATGTATTTATTGTTTAAAATATTTTTAAGGGAGAAATTTGAATGGAATTTTAAAAACATGATGTTTGCTTTAAATTCTATTAATTCTCACTTCTTATTTTGTATCCTTTTTGATAGAATATTTTTCAATTTGCTTTTAAAGTAAAGTTTTATAGAAATTAAAATTTATCTCTTTTTTTTGGCATTTATTTATCAGCAGTTTCTTGTAATTATAGGTATGTTTTATAATTGAATCACTTGACTTATGTTATGATTGTTTTCTTTTAACAAGTTTAATATTTAAACTTGTTAAAAGAAAGTAATAAGTTTAACATTTGAATTTTAAATATAAAAATTGTCAAAAGGAGACATCTTAGTAAAATAAATAGAGATTTAAATTCAAGCTTAAGAATGTGCTGTTTTAAAATAAAAATGCTACACAATTAAGAAATTGTAAAATTTTTTGTAAATGATTTTATATTAAAATATATATTTATTTAATATGTAATTGCTTATCTACTAATTTCAAAAGAAAAGATTATTTCAATAATATATTAATTACCATCAATTCCTAGAATCATATGAAAAATTTGTTTTTGTAAATGTTGAATAAAAAATAGAATGAAAAATTATTCACTAATTAATTTTTAATAACTTTGTGTAGCTTTATTTCATAATATATGGAGGAGGAATACTAGATTATATTGTATTTATACACATATGAGTATGGTATTGAATTCATAATATTCTATCTATATTTAATATAATGTTCAGCACCGAATGTCGTATTCTTTAAAATAACCAATTTTACTTTTTCATTTCTTATTTTGATCAGTTACTTTTAGTTAATTTGCTGTTTTACATTTTGAATTTTAACATAACTGTTTTAAAATTATTACTAAAAATTAAGTATTTGATACATTTAAATTGCATTATCTTTTATACGTTGTATTTTAGTCCCCCCCTTTTAATCTAAAGTATAGCTATAATTTCAAAGGTGCACTTCATTTTCTTTTCACTAATTGCTCAAATCTTCATTGTTTTATCTTTGATTGTGCAACATTTATTTCAGTTAGAATTAAAATTTAATTAAAATCAATTTTTCTTTTTTTTTTTGTTATGATTAATGTCCTAAATACTTTTTTTATTTATTTTAATAAGTTAAAATGTTGTGAATCAGAATGGATATTATTGTGAATGTATTATTTTTTGATATTTTATAGATTTTTTAAGGTAATTTTTAAAATTGTAATATTATTAAGAATTTATTAGAATAAGCATTTAATGTTTTATTAATGAAATAATTTAATATCTGAAATGCTTTTGGGTGTTCCTCAACTCTGAAAAGTCTTTCACATCTTATTTGACTACATGATTTAAAAAAATATAAAGTATTGAATCCAATTAATTAAATAAAAAATATAAGTCTTATATACCTGTTGCATAACAAAAATCAAAGGAAAAAAATGCTACAATGTTTATATATCAGATAATTTTCTTTTGATTTATTAAATAAGCTTGCTATTTCTTTAAAAAAAAGTCAATGTAATAAACAGTTGTGTATCCTTGTAACTGTAGAATTTTTCTTTCAGTAGTTAGTATGCAATTTTTGAACCTTCTGAAGAGTGCAAAAAAATCTCAAAATATAATTTGTTTTAAAACTATAATAAGATTAAAATTATGTTTTTTGATGAAGCTTTATATACCATCCCATTTATTAAATAAAAAGAGGATTTTATACATTATGTTTAATCTTTTTCCAGATTGTTATTAAAAAATATAGCAAAATGAGTTTTTGTTAGTTACAATACTACATAATTTGTTGTACAGTTTCAAAAAAAAAAAAAAAAAGACTTTTATATAAATTAATAGTATTGCAATGAAATTATTTTTATACCATTTTGTGATTTAATTTTAACTAATAAAAACATTTTAATAATCTTAAAATTTGTGGTATTTTTATATATTGTAGGTGTCACCAAAAATAAAATGAAGCTTCTAATATATATTCATTATGTCTTATAACTTCATTCTGTATTGTAAAAAATGTTCTTTGTTATAATAGTGAAATTATAACTATTGTATTGTTATATGTTCACCTAAATTTGTTAAATATTTAACAAAATTCTTGTTTGTGATATTTTTGCTATATAAATAAATCTTATGCACAATGAGTGAAAAACTAATACATACTTCTATTTTATGAAAAAAAAATATGACCTAGAATACAGTGAGCAAAAAACAAACAAATTTATTAACAAATAAATTAAAACAATGTGGATGCTCTTTCAATAACACTTTTGTAAATGTTTGCTCAACAGTTTACATCTGACGATTATTTTGAATATGTACTATTAAGTGATATTTTTAGTATTAATATATTTTAAATGTCTCATTAGTTTTGTTGTATTTTATACTAAAAACCTATCTATTAATTATTTCATAATGTTTGGTTGTGATAGTTTATGTCTATGCATAATTTAAATAATATATCATTTATTTTATATTTACTGTTGTTCTTAAGTTTTATTTGTCTTCATTTTATTTGATTTCTTTTTTTTTGTAATTATTATTAAGGAAATAATTCTATTGCATGGAAATATATGTAAATGTCAGTATTTTTTAAAAAATTGTGTTTATGTATATAAGTTTAAATTCATATATTATTAGTAGTGAATTTAGTGAGAATTTCATATTTAAAATAGAAATAGATGAGATTTTAGGTATATTGATTTCTGTAGCTTTAATTTTTAAAGTGCATTTTAAACATAACCTAGCATAAAAAATCATAATGTTTATGAAAAAATTCTGGAGTTTATTATAAATTTGATTCATTTATCAATTATTATTTTTTTTTACTTGGTTTATAATTGAACAAAGGTATAGTTCCCTAATTGGCTGATAATATACGAGAGAGAGAAAAACAGGAAACAGCAATGAAGCATATTTTTACTTACTGAATTTACTAGGATATGTTTTGCATAAAAAATGGCTTAGAAATATTATTTGTGGGCTTACATACAACTCATTTGAAAGAAGTATTGTTGTGTAGAAACATGATATAAAGTATTGTTGTGGATGATGTGAACATAATTTTAATATAATTGAAATTCATTGTTATGAATTATGTACCTTAAATTATTAATGAACTGTATATAAAATGATGAACTAAATTTGTTAATTATTCTGATATTACCAAATATCTGGTTAACTAAATTAAATCATCTAAATCAAATCAACTAAATTAACTAAATCAGAGTGGGATACCTGGCAGAAGGTAGCATCAGTGTATGCTCTGAGTATAAGAGAGATCTCAAGATTTGATGCGGGAGGTGTTTTTTAATGTTTGCCATTCACAAATACGCTTAGAACTCCATAATTTTCTCATAAACAAACTGTTTATAAAATGACAAGCATTTGTGAAGCATCGATTTAGATTTTTATTATTTTTGTCTTGTTTATTTTCAATTGATTTTTCGTTATTTTTATAATACTGTTTTTTACAGAGTATTTTGCTTCAGTGAATGCAATATATGTCTTACCTCATATGATGAGGCCTGGGGAGAAAGATTCTTCACGTCGTCCCATGTGCCCAGTTTGTCGAAAATACTTTTATGATGTCACTACCCTACGAAGGCACATGGAAATTCATGATTCTCAAAGACAGAAATATGTTTGCAAGTTTTGTATGAAAGCTTTTTGTTGGAAAAATCATTTGCAGTCTCATGTACGCAAAGTTCACATGCCCAAGACATAAGCATGTCATCAATATAAAAACGAAACAAAAATTAATTATTATACTTAAACTGTACAACATTTTTATATCGTTTGTCAGATGATTTACATTTTTGTTACAACTTATAAATTTATCAGAAGCCTTTTTTTTTACTAATGGAAGATTTTATAAAGATCCATTTTTACATTTTATCGAAAATAGAAAATCAATTTTTGAAATGATTTTCTAAGCCTGAATATAAATATGCTTAGCAATAAATCCCAGTGGTTTATTTAAAAAACTGCAATTTAAGAATATTTTTATGACTACTGGTTGTTTAGGCATGAATTAATTTGTATTTTAGCTTAAGTTGAGCTTTTGTGGAGTTATATGTTTGTTGTTGTGTGCTTGTGTAATTTTTTATTTTTATTTTTCTATATATCATCTGTAATATTTATCATTTTTTCTATACCTTGATGTTTTACTGAAAAGTAATATTTGCTCTTACAGAGTGATTTTTTTAAAAATAGGCATCCTGTAGGGATTCTTTATTTTACAACAAAATCATTTTCTTTGGGATTGATTATACAAGAAAGTTATGTTTTAATGCTGCAAGTTTCATTTTGAATATAATCATGTTGATTTAACTGAAAAGTTAAAAAAATTGTTGGTTATACTGAAAATGTAATTTTCAATGTTAATATTATATTTAAGTTGGTTTCAATCTTTTTTATATGTTTTAGTTTCTTGGATACTCATTTTATCTTAATGTTTGGATTTACTTCATTAGTCTATAATGAGTTTTCAGAAATAAAGCTCATAAATTTGTCAAAAACTGATTACATTCATATTATAACATATGAATTTATGCAACTTATTTTTGTACCTATCATGAAATTAGAATTTTTTAATTAAAAAGGTATGAAATGACCAATTTCTAAATCGAGGACTAATGAATTCCTTTTAGGGTGCACTTTTAAATCTTTATTTTTCTGAAGCCACATTTTTGTTTTATGTATAATAGTTTTTGTTCTATATCTTAATAATATCAATATCTATACAGCATTTTTTTTGTGTTACTTATTATTTGTAGTTATTAGTGCTAGTGCTATTATTATTGTTCTACAAATCATTGTTCTTAAAACATTATACTGAGAAGAAAAATACCCAATGTGAACATAGAAAGTAAATCTACTCAATCATTAGTGAGGTAAAAAAAAAAAAAAGACTGGTAACTTTTCTTATATTTTTCACTAGTTACTTTAATGTTACTCAAAACAGTTATTGTTATTTGAAAAAATATTATTTATTAACCCTCTATAATTATTTATTTTTACAAAAATTTATTTCATGGTTTGGTTTAATTTGTTGTGTATTATATTTGTAAAATTTATTAAATGCATGCACAAAAAAAATTATTTTGTTTTTATATAATTCAGATAAGTTATTATTATTGTATCATTTTATTAGAATTTTTATGGAATAAATGATGAAATATATATATATAATTTTTATAAATTTGGTTGGATTAGTGATGGATTTCAGCTTTTTGAAAAATTAATTATGTGATTCTTCTACATTTTAAAACTCTGAAATTGCTCTTGCATTTTTATATTTGGTATGTATGTATTTTTATTATGAAATAATAATTTTTTATTTTAAAATATTTTAAGCTATTTTAATCAAAGTCAAATAGGAATATACTTATGAACTCTGGAAACTCAATGAAAAATTTATATGTTTTCTTATTTGTTGATTTTTTTTGTATGTAATTGATAACATTTTATATGAGCCTAGATTGGTAAGCTACCTCTGGTTATGATTTTAGTTTCATGAAAAAAGAAGTAACTGCATTTTTAATAGCTGTTATACGAGATGCACAAAGAAGTAAGCTTATTTATTGTCCTAATGAAAAGTTTTTGAAGAAGTTAAGGTATGATCTGGTAGTTGTTAAGATACTGGAGCTTAATATTTTGTTTTGGTTGTGGATTTTGTCAGAAGCTATAGGTTTGTTGGTTTGAGGGAAGTATTTTTTCCTTTTTATTGTGTGGAAGTTTATGTGATTAAATTGCATTTTACTGATCTTTAGTGTTTTCTAATTCAATTTGATGTATCAGCCTAATACATTATGTTTTTTTTTTGTGACAACCTTAATGAATCAGTGATAGATTTTATGTATATTTAAAATCTTAAATATGTTAATATAGCTTTTAATTATGTTTACTTAGAATTTTGTGAAAATTATTTCAATTGAATGCATTTTTAAATATGATTTTTTTATTGTTAATCAAATTTATCAGGAAATTGTACTTCTATTTATAATTTAAGTTCTATAGCTCAGTTATTCTTGTTTCTTAATGAAGACTAAATATTCTTTTACACATGTTTATTTTTACCAAATTCAAAATTTTATGAATAAAATGTTTATTTTTAAAATTATTTATTGATTTTTGGAATGATTTAAAAGTAATTTTCAAATGTTATAAGTAAAAATAAGCTATTAATTACTAAATAATATAGTTCAACATATAATAACAAATATAATGAAATTTTGCCTTCCAAAATTGATTATGAATATCGATGAAGTATGCAAGCTTTGATTGGAAAAATATGTATTGGAAACTGATAAGAAACTGCTTAGTAGATTTATTACTCTACATTACTTTTGGCGATATCCAAGTTAATTTAATGCTTATGTGTAAAAATTACTATAGCACTGTATTTTTTTTCTAGCCAAAAAATTACATATTTTATTTTCTTCTAAAAGTAAAATTTTCATCTTAAGTTCATAGCTGTCAGGAACTAAATTTTAAAGGACACTTTGAGTGAATTTACATGAAATGCTTAACCTACCAAGATTCCAAATTATGATTTTGAAATGAATGACTATTTAATTTTTAAATTTTGCTTCAGAATTGTGTTGCTTTTTTTCTATATATATTTAGTTTTAATTTTTGATAATTTATTTAAATTTTTCATATTTTTAAAAATAAATTTTGACTTTCAAAATTAATAATATATTTTCATGATCTTTTTAAAAATGTTTTTTTAATATTTTTTTATGAATTATTGATTTATTATCATCTGGATTATAGGTATTTATCAAACATTAAGGAATTTGAAATTGAATAAATTATTGTTTTTTTTTAATGGGAACAGTTTCAGCATGTAAATTTTAAAAAAAAAATCTAATAGTATTCTTACTTTCAATTTTTGATTCAGAAAGTAACAAAATTCCGTATTAAGATCTTATTATATATAACTTTAATAATATATATCTTTATATTTTTCTTAATATAAAAAATATAAAATTTCTCAGTGTTGTATGATGTTTCATGAACACTGAATCATTTTTATTTTTAAATACTGTTTAAACTCATTTAAATTGTTATTCATTTCTATATATGTGAAGATTTGTATTGAAGTTGATAGCATGAGAAAAAAAGGTGGATAGATAGGGGTGAAAATTATTGTTAATAATCATATTATGTCAACAGAGTTAACTGTTGTCTTGTATTTAAAATGATTGAAGCATTATACATGAATACTTCTTCTTACATTTATTTATTGATTTAGACATTTTTCGTTATTGAAATAATATGTTTAGCAATTTAATTGTGTTATTGTAAATTAAGGAAAGCAGCATGTGTACAAAAATAACATTCTTTTCAAAACAACTTTTCCTATCCATATTATGGTACAAAGAATTATTTGCTTCTTTGAAACAGCAGTGTCTGTAAAAAGTAGCTAGAATTTCTACATTCTCTATGCATATAATTAAGTACAAAACTTCCATATCATGGAAAGTCTTTTTCTTCTTTTTATATATATAGGTGGTTATTGAGCATAATGTATTTTTCTACCAAGTAAATAGACCTTTGAATTAATGCATTTTTTACTGATTTTTTTAAATAGACTATATAGATTTATCACTGTACTATTTACATAATACAAGCTGTTGTTGTTTATCTTTTTTAAAACCAATTTGGATATTTCTGACTTTTTTAAAAACCAATTTGGACATTTCAGAAAAACTTTTGATTTTTCTTCTCTGGTGTTTTCATGTAAAAAAGTGTACGGATGTTAAAACAATTTTTTATGTTGGTTCACATTAAATATATTCCTGTCACTACTATTGCCTGATGATAGCCAAATAGCTTGAAATCCAGTTGCACACAATGTATAATGCAAATTTTAATGTTGTTTCTGATATATGCCAATTTGAAAGGTTTTAATTTTTTACTTATTAAAACTTAAATAAAATTTGCTTTAGAAAATAATGTGGTTTGTGCATTTATTTTGTGTGACTTATGTAAATTTTTTTGCAATAAATAAATAAATGATAATAATAATAAAAAAGCACTGGATAGTAATATGTACAGGAATATATAAAAAGATAGATGTTCTGGCCTTTTGAATCTGTAATATATATATTTTTCTTTTATTACCGTAAAACAAATGTTTGGTTTTCATGGATGAATATTTATATATTCATTTAATATTTCCAGACCCTTCTTGTAATTATGATGCTTTATCTTCAAATATGTTTTCTTTGTTTTCAAGATACGTGAATGATATATCGGAAATATTGCTAACATTTTTTTAAGAAATGATATATACACTGAGTGTTTCTATACAGTGGGTACAAACATATGTTAAAGTAAATTGCTCAGAGACATACTGGAATAATATTATGATGCTGAGTTGGAAGTTGTCATCTTCACATAGTAAATATGCATAATACAATCAAAAGCAGCATAATCTGCTTGGCTAATTCTGTAGGACTGGACCAACCAATGCCTTATATGATATAATAGGTATACTTATTAATCTTCTCATTCCTTAGATTATTTTAGTTCAGATATCTCAGAATGATGGAATATCCAAGTTTCCCTTTCAAAGATTAGAAAAATCTCACCCCCTTCCTCTCTAAAACATCAGTGACAGCTCGGTTCTTTAGGAATTAATATACAAAAGAGGTCTCTGCTTGGCTGATAACTACTAAGCAAATCCATGATCGGATATCCATTGAATGTTCTTGGAAAATTCCGTTGCCCTCTAAACACATTGGATGAGCGCCTCTAATGAACAAAGCACACACCATGAGTATTCAATCAATTGCATTTAAGTGAAGAAAGAAGAATTGCGCCGTAATATCCAGATGATTCTTAAGGTTTCTTAGCTATGTTGAATGGTCATTTGTGGCTTCTCTGTATTAAAAAATACCTATATAGGCTATTGGGTAAAATATCTTAATATTCCATATTTCATACTTATTTGTCTCAACAGAGAGAATTACTGAACATCTTTGGTGGAAGGGGTTTTTTTTTGTGATAAATATCAGGCCTATATTTGCTCCATGATAATTGATTGCAATATAAATGGGCCTTGTTATTTTAATCTATAATGCTTATTGTCTGTATAAGTCAACAGAATCCTCAATTATCTGTTCTGATTCCTTAGATTCTGGAATCTTTTGAAAACTCTGATGTGTGATAGCACCCATGAACGAAAGTGAGTGTTTTCTGCAACCATCACCTGATATATATTAGGAATCTTGTAGATTGTTTGCAACAACAGCTATATCAAACATCTTTTATAATTCTTAAGCAAATTTTATGCACTTCTTGTGACTTCTGCTCACCTCTGAAATCTGACTTATATTATTAATTAAAATGAATTTTATTTAATTTCATGCTGCCTTTTCATTTTGATTTGTTCTCTGCATTCCAATTATGTTGATGGCATTTTTTACTACTCTGTTGCAATATCATTCTAATATATCTTTGAACAATGTCATACTCTTGAAAATTTATATATGATGTGAAATGCTTTTTATGAATATTACAATGACGGTAAGAAATAAAATAATTGAAAAATTATTCTTAAAGGAAAATTTTAACTGATGGTTAAAATTGTGCCACATTTATAGATTCTTTTCCTCTTTTGTATATATAGTATTATTTTATTTTGTATAATACAAACAATTTATTTCTTGGCACATTTAAATAAAGTAATAAGTATTATTTACATCTTGCATGAATTTTTTTGGATACAATTTTTATTTTTAAAAGTATATAATGAAAATTAAAATAAATTATAAGGTATCACCTTTCAAGCATGGCAGACAAAAAACGGGGAGAAAAAAGATTAAAGAGTTTTAAATAAAATTTGAGACATTTTTTTCTTATTTAATGTAATTTGTTAATAAGAATTTAAAATTGTTCAGCAGAATTTTTAATGCACTTCCATTCTTATATATAAAGTAATTTGCATTATATCTATTATTCAAGGTAAAAAAAGTAAATAGACTTTATATTCTTGTGCTTGCATCAAATTAGATTTTTTATATTATATACATTTTAAAAATAATTTAATTTGCATATTTTTCTAAAATATTATAATTAAAATTTTTTGGATGGATATCTATATTGTCGGAAAAAAAAAGAGTTTACAATATTGTTTAATGTCAGCATTTTAAATATTAAAATTAAACATGAACATACCAAAATTTTAAGCCAGGATTTTATGATCAACATCAATGGTTCAGTTTATGTGGTTGTCTTTTTATGTGATTATTTAATAACTATATTATGATTATAAATAAATTGGCAACATTTGTTTTTGCTTTTTTTTTCTATCGTATATGCATACCGGAATAAAGTTTTCCCCCATTATTGTTTCACTGTTTAATACTTTTTAAATTCAATTTTCATACTTATTTGGGGAAAAACAAAATTTAATTCTATTTATTATTGAAATCCATTATGATGACAGACTCATTTGAAAACTGCTAGTGTCATAACACTATTGACTGGTTTTTGATAGAGCTAATCTGAATGGATTTCTTTAACCGTGTCTCTAACATCTTTTAATAATTCTTTATTTGAAGTGAATAATTTCAATCAAATAATATATTTAAAAAATTATTTTTTGCTATTCCTGCATGACAGTTTAGCATAAAATTATATTTAAATATTTTATTATATGAACTTTTTCAAATTCATTTTATAAATAGCAGCATTATTTTAAAACATATATTAGTATATTTGGGATAAAATATTTTAATTTTAAAGTATTTTGGATAAAATGTTATTTTTTCTTGTTTTAAATGTTTTTTAATGTTTATATCTTCCTGAAAGTATTTCTTTAAATATTATATTAAGTGATATGTAAGAAGCAATCAGCATTGCCATCTAATATCTTAGAATACATGACATTTTGTTGGAATTTATTGGTTGTATCAAATACAAATTGCATATTTAAAAAATTATTTATTGTATTCAGTGATTTGATGTGGTTTGTTTTTTAATCATAAATAATAATTTATTTAAAAAAATTAAATTCTTTTAAAATTATTTATACTTGTTTATTATGTATCAAAATCGATTTAAATATTTCATACATAATCAAACATTTATATATATCAATAAGAGAATTAAAGTATGTGTCTGTCTGTCTGTTTGTTTAAATTTAGTTTAGAATACCTTTTCTGGTTGTCAATATATTTGATTTTCTGAAATAATAGATATAAAATAAAATAATATCTTTTCAAATAACATATAGAGCTAAATAAATGGATTCAATTTCCTAAAAGATCTTTTTCTGAAAATTAATAGTGTATATGTGAAGCATAAACTATTGATGAACATTGATAAGAAAGTATATATTTGTATACATTATATTTATCAATATTATAAAAATGTTTATTTTCATTATTTTTGAAGTTTTAAATGTTTACAAGTTTTGTATGTTTATTTTGAAATTTTTTGTTTGAAATTTTTTTTTATCTTTAATCATTTATTTTTTGAATGAAATAAATAATTTTAAAATTGATTTTTTTAAACCACTAAATAGAATCTTGATTTTTTCATTATTGTTATTTTAGATTTTTTATGCTTAAAGTTTTATAAATTATTTATAATGAAAGTTTTTATAAATAGTTTATAAAGTGCTTTGTCTCATTTTTAATTTGCAACTAGATTCCAATCATTTTGTAAATTTATATTGTTATTTTAAGAAAAAATACATTATTAATTTTTTTAAATTTGAAGATTAAGGGTTTTTGTTTTAAATATTTTATTCAAATAGTTTCAGTTATGTTAAATAAATAATGTTATGAATATGTGTAAAAGTTGCATTGATTTCCAAGTTAATTTAGATTATCATTTGAATAACTTACATATAAGAATTCGTTTTGTGTGCTGTGATGTAAAGAGCCCAATTTGCAACTTTGGCATCATTTAGTTGACTTTACTAAAATCATTTATTATTCATTTTTCAAAAATTCCTTGCTCCTATTTGATGATTTATTAACTAATCTGAATTCAATATAACATATTAAATTTTAAAATACTTTTTACATTGGATGTAAAATGATTAAACTAAGTATGATTTGAATTGATCATGAAAAGAGCCTGCAGGATACATTTTAAAGGGCAAAGGTAAGAAAACTTTGTAATTATGTGGTGATCTAAAAATAAATATTATCATTTATTTAAATAATTTTTGTATTATAATGCTTTATTGTAATTTTTTTATGATTTCAGCTTTTGTGGGGTTTTTTCCCCAATGTTTTTAATGAGAGTGACTTTGCAAACATGTAATATATTAAGATGCTTTATTATTAATTTGTGATTTGACTTTGAGTAAAAAAAAAAAAATTTATCTTTCAGGTTTTTATTGTAATACCATTATTATCTTTGGATTGGCAGAATTTTGTTTTTTCTGTTTTAATTATGATTAAGTTTGATAACTGATTTGTGTGTAATTAATTTGTTGCAGTTGAATTTCTGTTAAATCATATATATATATATATATATATATATATATATATATATATATATATATATGGTAGAAAATAATCTTTTCCCCTCCTTACTGTTAATATATTTTTGGAACTATTATTTGAACATGTTTTTGAGACATTGTATTTTTTGTTTTTTCTGTATTATATCTATCTGTATTGTGTTGCGTTCTATATTATATTTGTATTATATTTTCTGCTTTGATATTAAATGTCAATCTTATAATTTTTGATATTTACTTAAGGTTATATTTTTGCAAAGAAATTTAAATAAAGCAATATTCAAAGTAAAAAAGCAGTAAATTTTAATTAAAAAAGAGTAATATTAATTTTTTTAACAAAAAAAAATAAGGAATTTTTCTTGTTATGTATTGTAATGGAACATTATAACTTAAATTTTTATGTAAACATTATGGTCTGTGGTAATTTTTTAAAATTTTTAATTGTTTATATTTATTTTAATTTCTTTTGTCTCAAAAATTGTTATAAGTCTGAATTATTTAGTATTTACTAATTAATTTGCTAATTTAGTATTTACTAAATTATTAGAATTTACAGATGAAAACTCGTAAAAATTTTATGTTTATAAACTTAAAATACACTTCAATGTAAGTCTTTTTTTTTAGTAAACATTTTATTTTATGGGATATTTTATCATAAAATTGAGCACTTTTTGCTTCTCAATTTTATTATTATTATTATTATTATTTGGTATAAGTCATTGAGAATGACATTTTTGAAAAAAGTCATTTTCTTTCTTCTTCCTTAAGATGTTTTGTGTATACCTTTACAGCTAATTTTAAAATTTACTTTTTGATCATAATTATTATAATTAAATATTACTTTTATTTAGAAAAATTAAATATTACTTTTTATTTTCAAGAATATAATTATCATTTTGTAATATTCTTAATATATTATATAATTTTATAAATGAATTTAAAACTTTAGATAATTTAAACACAATAATTTGTTGTTTGAAATAGTGAAAAAAAAAACCATGGCTATATTTATAAAATTTTCATAGAATAAAATAGGATAATTCTATTTTTAATTAATCTATCTGGAAATTTTAAAAATTAAAATAATTCTTATGCTAATTAAACATATTTCAATTATTAGTATTTTTTTTATTTATGACTAACAATATATTTTATACTGAATTTACATATAGACATTTCTGCAATTATCAAATGTTCATGCAACAGTAATAACCTATTGTCATTTTTATTTTTAATTTTATATCAGAATCTGATAATTTTTCTAAAAGCATAATATTACAATAATCATTAATTATGCACTTTCAAAATATTATTGTGTCACATACATGTTTGTCTTTGAATTCATTACATTAAAAAATGTTGTTATGTTTGAAAATTAACAGATGAGTTGCAATTAAGATGTGTTCAGATAAACATCTATATTTTTTATGTGGTCTATATTATTTATGAAAATATTAACCCTAAAGAATTCAATTTAAACGAAAAAGTTTCTTAAAATAATAAATTCTTACATGTTTTATATCAGATAATATTATTAACTAAAGTAATATTTTAAATTCTGATTATTATTATTAGTTTCTCTTTTGTGATTTTTCTAATACTCAAATCATGGAACAAACAAATGATGGAAATGCAGATTTAAGCATTTTCAGAATTGAATGTTATCATTCTTATCCATTAATTTTTCTTTTATGTAATAATTCTACTAATATTTTTAACATACCCACACTTGTATAAATTTATTCATTTTACTGCTAAATTAATCAAGCTTATTTTACTTCCTCGTGTTTATGTTTGGATCATTTTATGAAGTTCTGCTAAAGTATTACTAAAAGATCAATAATTTTTTATTAAGCATTCCTTCTCACAAGATGGTTTTATTTTTTAAATCTTTTTATGTATAATTTGTAATAATAAATAATTGATAACGCAAATTATTGTTATTAAGTAGTTAAATACTAAAGAGGACATTGTACTTCCTAAACTTTTGCAAGATATTTATATATGTTGGCTTATTTATTTGATTAATAATTGTATGTGTTAATTTAAAGAAAAAATAAATTCTTTAGATATTTGACCATATGATAATTTTTATCGAAGAAATTGTCTATTTTTACTCTTGCTTATTTGGATGACATGGAATTATTAAATTTTAATAAGGAATTTTATTTCTATGTAATCAATTTTCATTTTCCTTTGTGGTATTTTTCTTGTAGATTGTAATGAAAAATAATTTTATTTACTAGTGAATAGTGGGCATCACCCTTCCTTATGGAAAGAGAGATTTGTTATTAAAAGACGATCTTCACCAGCAAGTAATCTTATAATGGAAGGTTTAGACTTAAGTTCCAGTCGCTTACGTCCAACTTGTCCAGTGTGCAGCAAATGTTTCTATAATTCAGGCACTCTTAATAGACATATTGAAATTCATTTTCTCAAAAGGAAGAATTACAAGTGTGATATTTGTGACAAACGATTCTCTTGGAAAAATGCTTTGAATGCACATCTACGACGAGATCATGATGTTGCTATATGACTGTAACTGAACCCATATTCTTGTGCAATTTTTATTTTCATAAATACTTGAGGGTCATTTTTTGTTTTGTTAAATGTGCTTTATTTTTTGAGATTATATTATGGTGATCAAACTGAATATTATCAAATTTGTTGTAAGCTTTTATCTTAAGTTATCTTTTATCTACTTATTGATGAAAATATTATTGCACCTGAAAATGATTGTGAATTTTTATATGTTGTGATATAGTTTAAGAATTGATATTTTAAGAATGGAAGGTTTTAAATCTCCATGTGTATACTGAAATTTTTGATGTGAGATATTGATGAAGTTTTAAAGTGAATTTAAATGTGATCTGAATCAAATTTTTACTATTATTTTTGGTGATGTATAAATTTATCTGAAACTTTGCAACTGTTTTTTTATTTCTATAAAATAATTGTGTATTATGGATTATGAATATACAAAGTATTAGAATTGTGCATTGTTTAGCTTCATCAACTTCTAAAGATGAAATTAAATATTTCAATATAATATTTAGGCACAGATAGAAATTACAAAGGAATTAATATTTCTATCCTTAATTTTTTTTATTAGGATTGTGGGAAAAGAACTTTTGTGAGGTTTTATCATTAAATCGTCATTCAACATTTGTGCTATGGAAAAGTTCTGGAAAGGAAATTATCTGAAAACATGTTAAAAAGTGGGGAAGGGGGGGGGGCTAATGTTTTTTTTTTTTTTTTTTTACTTTTGTTATCGGAAAATTTAAAAAAAAATAGCATGTGTGAAATAGAATATAGCTTTGTTTTATCTTACTATGCTTCTGAAATATCAGTTGGAAATGATTTATGAATATATTGTTGTTTTAAAATAATAATTTGCATTTAAAGAAGTTAGTAGTTTTAATTATTATATGTCTTTCTTACATTATTTGTTGATGCAAAATATATATTTTAAATTTTCAACTTTCAGAGAAATGGCTCATAAACCAATTTCTGCGATATTCTCATCTTCTTTATTTAAGTAAATTCATTATAATGATAAAAATTTCCCATTTCTGATCATAAAAGAAAGGAATTAAAATGTTGTATTAAAAATTATTCTTTATTCTTAATTTTATTTTTTACACTGAATTACATTTTTTATTTTCATTAATATCCATTTTAGAACAATTTTTTTTATCATATTGTATATGGGAAAATCAATTGAACAAAATGTAACTTTTTTATAAATTTTTTTAATTAAAAAAATTTTCAAATTCAAACTTATTTTAAATTTTAAATTTCAAAAGATTTTATATATAAGCATTAAATATTTTTAAAATACAATGTATGTTTATTATTAGGAGTATAACATGTTTAACCATGTCAAATTTGAAGCTTTATTGTAAAATTTATGTAGCTAACAATTTTTTTTAAGGAAAATGAATTTTCAATTCTTTTAACTGTTCAATGTTTAATCACTTAAATTTCAAAATTCTTGTTATAAAGATAATAAGAAAAGTAAAGCAATGTGCCTTTTCTGTCCCAAAATACATAGTTTGGGTACACATTAAAAAGATGACTTTGAAAACTAATTGAATGTATTGATTTTAATTTAAGAAAATTTTAATTTAGAAGCAATTATTAAGGTGAAAGGACAAATAGTATTATTTGTGGATTTAATTGTTACTTCATTTGTTTTAAATATCTAGATTAAATATTATCTCCATGGTTCTGTTAAATTATTTTAGCCAATGTACTTTTCATATTTGCATACATACATAATAATAATAGTTTGACATTGTCTTCATTAACTGAATCTTGACTAAATTTCATATCATTTAGAAAAGGTAAATTTTGTTTAATTAAATGCTTCATACAAAAAATTGTGTTGAGTATTTGTGGAATTAGTGAGAATCCTCTGCCATTAAAATAGTGATATAATTCATAATTATATCTTTAGTGGTGTATGTGTGTATAAAATAAGTTATTTCTAGAGTATTTTTCATGTATTTATATGCATCCCCACCTTTTTGGACACTCTATATTTAAATAACTAAAATATAAAAGTATATACATATTCAATGTCATAATCATTTGCTAATCTTGTAGTTGATTTTGAATTTTTATTAGGAATAGAAATCATTGCTGTTATCATTTCCTTTAACACTGACATGTAATTTGCAGCAAATCTTGTTTGATTTAATGTATTTTTATATATGTGATATGTTAATAATCTACCTCAAAACAATCTTGATAGACATGTGCAAGCTTTTGGCATTGACTTGTCATTAGCACAATCTTTTATTTATGAGCTGCTATCAAAAGAAACTGTTATGAAATATTGAAAATATTTCTACTTAAATTATTTTAATGCTAATGCACTGGCATGACTAAAATATTGTTTGCTTTTCAAGAATAATAATTGCTTCTTGTTATGCAACAGTAGATATTTTAAAGTTTGTGTCAGCATACAAAACTGTTTTATTTTAATTGATATGTTGAAAATAATTCATGGTCTTTCATGTTTCAATTTAGTAGCAAAATTTCAGTAACTGATGGTGATTTATTTCTTAAGAATTAAGCTTATTGTAATTGTGCCTTTTACATCAGCTGTTATTATCAAACTTTATACAAATAAAAGTGTTTAAATAGTTTCTTGGGTACTGTGTTATAATTTTATTGCTTCAAATTGACACTTTGCAAAATTAGTTTTATTTTTAAAATTTATGCTGAATATTAATCTATTTCTAATTCTTTTCACTTGTTTTAACCAATCTATCTTCACATTTATACTTATATTGTGAATTATACTTTAAATTAATTAAAATTGTTTTATTAAAAATTTAAACCATTTATTTTAAGTACAATGTTTTGAATGACATTTTGTATATTTTATAAAATAATTTGGAAATTCTTTATATACATAATTCATAATTTTTGATATTTTGCTTCTGTTGTAAATTATGTAGGTTATTTTTTTCTCATTTTAGGTGATCCTTTATTTTCAATATATCACCCATCATTCCCTGGTGATGTATCTGTATTCCAACCAAGTTTCAATGATGTCTATCCTTGTCCTTTTTGTCTTAAATCGTTTAAATCGAAGCAATCAAGAAAACAACATCTTAATCTTCATTTAGGAAAGCGAATCTTTTGCAACTTTTGTGATGCTTCCTTCAAATGGAGATCTTCAAAATGGTTTCATATGCAAAAGCACCATTCAAACAATTTATCATAAAACTGATTCTTAGAATAACAAACAGTATTTAAGTACTTTGTACTTGTGGACATGCAGAGTAAATATTACTTTGTATGTACTTGTGGACATATATCTAATAAAATTTACCTAAGGGCTAAATGATGTATCATATAGATGTGAAATAGCATAATTCTTTAATAATAAATTTGCTTATCAATATTGCTTTATTTTTAATAATTGAACTTAATGGAAATGTTGTTTTAATCTAAAACATTAATGTTGCTGGTTGTCCTTTATATTATCTTTCTTGTAATTAGAAATTTATTGTTATAATTCTTTATTTAATTGAATAAAATGTTAGTCTGTAGCTTTTAGTTTTCCATAAATTGATTTTACTATATTATCACTTATAATTATTATCTGCCTTCTGTAGTTATAATGTTGAATGTACTATTGTGAAAAGTTTGTGATTACAATTGTCCATTATATCTGTTATTCTTTTTCTTATTATTTTATTTTGCTATTATTATTTAAATTATTTATTGGTCAGGTTTTCTGCATTTATAATAATAGTTTTTGTATTATTCATTTTCTGTGTCTAGATGGCATATAGAAATGTTCTTAGTTTTATAGTGAAAATTCAAATTTCTGGTTACTAAAAATAGAAACTGATATGCTGTTTGTTTAGTATGAATTTAAGTATTTATGTAATATATTAACCATATTGGAGACCATTTGGCTTGCTGCGATTAATATGGTTTCTAAAATTTTCGTTGTTTTTTCACCCTATTATTTTCAAATTTATATATATATATATATATATATATATATATATAATATAACTTACATTATTTCAAAAGCCTTTCACCATTTTGTTCATTGTACTTTTATTGCCCAAATGTTTTATCTACATTTTTATGCATCCAATTATATTACAGGAAAAAGTTGCATTATTTTAAAATGGAGGCACTTAAAATATTTTTTAAAATTACTTAAATCTGAAGTTAAACTTATTTTGAATACAAAAAAAAAAACCCATCAAAAACTCTATTAAAAACATGCCTTAATAGTGAAACCTACTCAACATAGGAAAAATAATTCAGATCTTCCTATCTTGATCAACAATGAGAAAAAAAAATCAAGTTGAATAACAACAACAATGCAAACAGTTTGAGTTTCACTTCAACATTGAATTAAAAATAGAAAGAAAAATTATATGACCAAAAAAATGTGGTATCATTGAAAAGATATTTTTAATTTTACGAGGCTATAAAAACTATTTTTCTGCTGTAATATTTTCAGAAATTATCATGAAAAAATGTCAACAATTCATTTAATTTTTAATTTAAAATGTAACTGAAAATAAAAGAATAATAAAAACAAAAGAAAAAATCTCTCCGAAATGCACATTTCTATCTACCAAATAGCAAGTCAAATGCTCTGGCTTGTATAATACCAACTTTTTTATTGTTTAAAAACGAATTTGATTTCTTTTTTTGAAATTTACTTAGGCTTCTTTCCTAAATTGTTTTGTCTGATTATTAAATATACATGCTTATTTAAATTGTTTCTGTTGGAGTTTTTTTTTTACTGTATATAAAATTGCATTAGAATTTGGAAATGTTTGTATGATTGCTTTTTTCTTATTTCTTCAGAATAAAAATTTTTCAACAAACTTTTAGCAAGTGTAACCATACCAAACCATTAACAGTGTAAATATTAAAATTCTGACACTTAAATTTTTCTTTTTTGCATGCATTGAAACATATGTCTGGAAAAAAATTAAATACAGTTATATTTTAAATTTTAAATTAATTAAAAATAATTAAAGTATTTTTCAATTTTTTTTTCAAATTCAACAATTTGGTTGAATATTATTTGATGACAAAATGTGGCGACCTCATTTTACTTAATTCTTTAACATTTAATGCAGAGTATGGAAGATGCAAATCTTATATTAGGTTTTAACAGTTTTAATAAAAATTCTAAATTAATTATATGAAGAAATAATAAATTATAACTAATCAATTATATTATCTGTTAGAAGATTATTCAAAATTCGTTAATATATAGTATTTGATAATAAATAATGTACTTAAAAACTATGTCCCTTACAAGTACAGAATTTTATATTTAATAATAGTTCTTGTAATGATTTTCTATTTGTGCTTTATTTTTTAAACTAATACTCTAATCACTATTAATACTGAACTGTAAATGTCTGTGAGTAAATAATGTATATATGCTGAAAATAGAGAATAAATTAATTGTTCTTAGTAATGTTTTTCTTTTCCTCATCTTAATTTGAAATACAGTTTAGATATCAATTTATTTTCTGATTTAAAAATATTTACAATTATTTTTCTTACTGTCAATTTTTTTGTTTTTATATCTTTGCTGTTTAAGGTTTATAAAAATATATTGTTTACTGTTTTTAAACTATAAAAAAATATGATTATTTTATTGTTACTGATGATCAACACTATTCAAATGAACCTCAAAATTTGTTTGTTGTATGAAGTATTTCATATTCATAAATCAAGGATTGCATTTTTTTTTCATGTTTAATATTTTATTAGAATTTCTATCATTTCGGAATCCTAAATTAAATATTTGCTTTGTTAAAGTGTCATTTCATAAAACAATGTTATTTTATATTTTTACATGTTTGTATCAAGATTTTAAAGTAACTAAATAGAAAGACTGAATTTGCTGAAATTATTTCTGATTGTTTCATTTTTTAAAAAAAATTCTAAATAGTTAATATTAATTATCTTTGCCATGTACAAGAAAGTATAAATGAAAATATTTTATATACCTTAATTAACTTATTAAAGTTTTTTTCTTATCCTTTGGATATTTGTTGATTTCTTGTTAAATTTATCGATGATAATACTTAATTCTCTGGAAATATGCAGAAATTTTACTTGTCATTAATTTAGTTCTATTTTACAAAAATAGATTTTAAAGATAAAATCGAATCAGTTTTTTTTGTATGCTGTACTAAATATAACTGAAATTTGGAAATGAAATTTTAATTTTCTGAAATTGCACGCTACTAAACATTCTTTTGATATTTTAAATGGAGACAATGAAAATAATTCCAATGCTGGATTGTGTTACTCTAGATTGTAATAAAATTTTGCTTTTTCTGTGTTGAAACTTGATTAAAAATTTATTTTCTCTTTAACATGCTTTCTGGAAGAGGTATCTGTATTTTCATTTTACATATTTTTAATATTTGTTACTTTATTCACCCAGAATTTATACTGAAAGCATCACATTTTCCTATTTCAAATCAACAAACGTTTTATTTTTTTAAAACAATACTTTGATTTTGTTTAACATTCTTTCATCTCATTTTTATTTCTAATCAAAATAAATATTTGCTATTTTTTACTCATGAGTCTATAATTGATAATCATTAATAAATCTTATTCTAGCAAATCATTTAATTTACTGACTTAAAACTATTTCACTAGAATATGTCTTGATAATTTTTTATTACCTAAATATTTTTTCTGGAAACTAATTATCTTTTTCTCTCCTTCTCTATCTAAATGTAAATAAATTTCTTATCCAATATATTATTGATTTCTTTAAAAATCACTCATACTTCAATCTTTTAAATGTTTTGTGATCTATTCCATTAACTAAACGATTTTAATATCTTTGTAACAAAAATGGTTTCAAATAATAAATAAAAACAAGGACTTTTTTAATTGTCTTTATACATTTTATCCTGTTGATAAAGTTTGCATTTTAAGAATATACATGTTAGTTACTAAAACTTTCCATGTCTTGAAAAAGAAAAGGGGAAAAATATTTTTAAAAAATCTATGTTCTTAACAGTTTAATTAATTACATTGCTAAAACTGAAAATCTCTGCTGGTTCCTTTTTGTTGAATTGAGAGCAATTTATTTATGAAAATAAATTATTATTTTCTTTCAGTTGTTTCAAATGCTACTAGTACTTATTTTTCAGTCATGAAATTAATTCTTAGGCATTTGAAAATTATTTATCTTTTTTTTTAGAGCATCCTTGTGTGATTTTTTTATTTATATGTTCAGACTAATTTAGATCAATTTTAGTTTGAAAAGTATATTCATATAAATATTTTTGTTATCCTTTTATTGAGAATAATGTAGACATTTTGTTATTTTTAGATAAACAGAAGATATCTGGAAGAGTTAACAAAGCTGAAAAAAACTTTCCTTGTGATCTATGTGTCAAAACATTTAAAAATAAACATTTGTTGCATGAACATATGAAACGTCATGAACCAAGAATGTATAGATGCCCATATTGTTTTCAGATATTCAAATGTAAAAAATATATTCCAGTACATATAAAAAAGACTTGCCCCAAAGCTTGGAGGAGGGATGTTTGAAATTCAACACTTTTTTTTTTTAACATTCCAATTTTTTCTGTATTTGAATAAATGATAAATCAGTTTCTGGTGTCTTATAACATGTTAATACTCTTTAAAAAAAACAGCAAATCACATTGGATTTTGACATTTTAATCTGAAATATATAATTACATCATTTATTAAAATTTTCTGCATGAAAGCCTGCACTTTCTTTGTGTAGTATTAATTACATTGCTGTCATAGAAATGAAATTCATGTGTGTTATTTATGGCATATTATATTCCTTTACATTTTTTACCATGTACTATTACCATACTTTTTTTATTAGTTCAATTAAAATTAAAATTATTATTCCATTTAAGCTAAAAATATTTGTTAATGCTCAAATTCTAAGCTTAGTGTTGAATACTTAATTATTTAATTTTGTATTTTATGATTACCTTTTCAGTTACTGGAAGACAAATCAATATAATAGATGCATTTGATGATGATATATTTTAAGATGCTTTTTAAATATTTTGAACTTTTTGGATTGCACCATACATTGAATATTTCACTTATAAAAATGAATCCACTATGGATTGATCAGGTTTCTTTAGCTTGGATATAAAGATAAGGTTTGACTTAGAGAACCTATGTAAAACATTTTATTGATTTTACATGTTGTAGACTTTATATTGCATCAGTGGCTTTATTTTCTTTTATCTGGTATTATTTATTTAAATCTAATTTTTTTTATTTCAATCTTTCTACATGCTTATGGAAATATATTATATTTAAATATTTTCTTTTAAACAAGAATGAAATTAATATTAAAATGCAGATGATTTCAGACAACACAAAGACCCCTTTTAACAGAAAGAGAATTTTATATAATTTTTCTCAAATTTTATATTTTTATTCTTATAAAATAATGTTATATTTTTATTCTTATTTTTATAGGTCTTACTGGAAATTATTGAGATTACTTTTTTTTATAATTTTTAATAACAATTATATTCCTTTTATTTTTAGGCAATTGTATGTAATAACATTAATTTCTTTGAAGCAAAAATGCTCGTATGAAATATAAGTACAAATTGTTATTGGAGCATGTGTAAAATTTTCTTTTTATCTTTAGATGTGGGAAGTAGTGTATAGGTATTTTTTTTTAATAAAGTATTCCTTTTTTTTTCAAATAGTGTTGAATTTAGTTATTTATTGATAAAATATTTTAAGATTTACTAATCTTCTATTTTTGTACTAATGGAAAGGCCATATACGAAATTCAATGACCATGATTGCATTTGTGAGTTGTTAAAAATATTTTTCAGAATTTTTTTTTGATTCTATAAAAATATTAATCTTTTTCATAATACATAGAGAAATTATATTTTCCTTGGAACTTTTATCTTTTAACATTATAAAGTACAAAAGAAGAGCACATTCTGAAATAATATATTTCTTTACTATATATATATATATTATTAAAAATTCCAGCTAATTAAGAAGAAATAGTGTTTGTTAACAATGTACCAGACAAATTGGATTGCTGCTTGGCACTTTCTATATAGGCTTATATTTTTTATACTTATTGAAATCAGATTTTAAACCTCTAGGCTAATTAGAAAATATGTAATAGTTTGCTCACATAGCTTGCTTTATATTTGGCCTAATTTAAGGGCTTGTTTTAGACAACAATATAAACAAATGCCCAAATAGCTGAGTGGACAACTAGAGATTAATGGTAATCACAAAAACTACATTCAAAATCTTAAAAGTAATTTAATTTAATTTATTATTTTTAATGTATTATTGCATCATGATTTTCATTAACTTATTTTTGAAATATTCCTTGAATATGTGATCAATCTTTATTTAAAATAATTCCTTAAACAAATATAACTGATTCATAATTTTTACATTAAATTTTTCTCACCTAAATAATTGATAGTTTTTTCTTGATTCCATAAAGGTAATTAACACTAAAAGAAAATAAATTTTTATGTGCATAAAAGTTTAAAAAAAATCATACTATAAATTGCCTCGGATTGTCAAGTCATTAGAATGAATAATTACACAATTTTCAATTGCATTAGAATGTATGCTTCATTGCAGTAATTAAAAAAAAAAGGCTGGCTGATTTGAAAGTACTGTATCATTTTCAAGTTAGCCTGCAAACAACTGACTTTCTTTATAAAAAGTCAAAGAACTATATATCACATTTACTTTAATACATTATCATTACGAAAACCACCTTTGAATCATCATCACTTTTTATACTTTTTTATCATAATGATTTAATTTATGACTTTTTTTCAGATAGTTTTTAAATATTCATTTATACATTATCACTGTGATTTGTAGAGAAATTTCATCCAATTCTTCTTTTTTTCTATATTTTTTTTATTATTTTATCCTTATTTTTAATATTATATATTTTGCACATGAAAGTTTCATATTATATTATTGTTTCAAACAAATTTTAATAATTTTGTTTGAAACTGAATTTTTTTTTTAAGTCCAGAAAATTGGAGATGAATTCTGCAACTGTAATATTATTTACAGTTGATTCATTCAACTCCAGACAATTTATCATTAAGTAGATTGATGTGGTATTTATATATTGTTTGTGTAACAAATGTATGAAGAAATGTACTCAAAATAATCTGTAAATATTGTTTATATACAGTTTTGTAATGATTTTTATGATTGTAAATTAGTTTTTGATTTAAAATGCCCCCCCCCCCCAATCGCTCTAAGTTATTGATAAAACAACCTTTTATTTTTATTCATTGTTTGACAAGATTGGAAATAATTTTCTAGAAGCATTTATATACTTAAATAAGAAATAGCATTTTTATTAGTTAATATCATGAAAGTTCAACAATGTTGCTATTTGATATAACCATGGTTAATAATACCGAATTTAGAAAGCTGGTGCATTGGCAGTTACATTAATATGATAAATATCAATGATAATCACAAAAAATATCCTTTTTTTTAAAGGAATCGTTGTCAGTATTGAAAATTAACCTGTAATAATTAATTATTACATACTTGAAAATATTTTTTCTAGTCCCACCAATATTATTATCTCAAGCAGTTTTCCCAAATTTTAAGAAATATTCTAATATGCACATGACTATATTATGTTTTTAATACTTGGTTTTAAAGAAAATGAAAGGCATTAAAACTACTGAATACAGTATCATGAAAATTTTTATAATATTAAGGAATGCATTGCAATTATATATTGTTAATTTATACACATTTAAAAAATTTTTTTTAAAAATATTTCTTTTTTTGTTATTTCTAAATGTAATTTTGTATTGTTTTTTAAAATCATTTGTAGATATAACTATTTAGACACTATTTGTCCATCCATTATTTATTATTATATTTTGAAATGAATATTCTAAATCTTTGCATTGAGAACAGTTACTTATGATAATATATTGCTTCCATCAATATTATAAAAGTCTAATGGCTGTTATGTAAATAGAGTGTCAGAGTTATATTGTAGAAAACCTTTTTTTTTCCTATGAAATGTTTTGAATTTTTAGTATATTTCTATTTCATTTTAATATATTTTATTAGATTTTGATTTATTTTATATTTGGTTTCTTTATACATCAAAACTAAAGGGAGTTTAAAACCCAGATAAATTTAAATTCACTTAAATTCCATAATTTTTTCCTAAATAAAAATATTAGTAGATAAATATTTTAGAAACTTGAATGGTTCTGTTATCCTGTAAATGCTTACTTTTTTTCCTTAAAAATTGTGATTGAGAAATTTAATTGGATTATTTATTTTTCTAACATTTCAATCGCTATGCATGAAAGTTAATTTTATTTTTATAATGTGAAACATGCTATCTGCAGTTATGTTGTGAAAGCTGTATTTTATTCTTGAAATAGTTTTTTGTCACTTTTTTTTGTTGCTATTTTTCTTATTTTGAAAATAAATATAAATTATCAACACTAATTATGCAAAACTTAATAAAATTAAATTAAACTTATCTCTAATTATTCCAAGACTAGAATTTCCAAAAATGTTAATTTTCAGAAAAATGAGAATAAGCTAATAAAATGCAATTAGTAACCATACAATAATAGTAAAAAATAATAGTAAATAGTACCTTTATTTTCCATTTTTGGTACATGGAAATTCCAGTAGATTTGCTATTAAGTGTGGCTTTTTCTCAGAACTAATTTAGTTTTTTATGATGAAGCAAATTTTTGCATTATGATGAATCTCTGTTTATTAGAATAGTTTTAGCCAAAAGATATTTAAAATATTCATAGAAGGTAGCTCTTTGATTGCTTGATTTAATAAAGGATTTATGAGAAAAAAATTAATATAATACTTTGCATTTACTATAGCTCTTACAAATCTGATTAAAATCCCACCCTTGATAAAATTGATTTTTAATAAGTTTCCATTTTACATTTTTTAAAGAAAATTTTTCATCAAAGTGTTATAATTATAAGATATCCATTGACAAATGTTTATAATTTATTTTCGTGAAATGATTAGGAATTTTGATTATTATTTGTTTTGTAATTATTAATATTTTCATAGAATTTTTGATATATTTATTTGAATTTATGTGTAATAACAAAAAGAAAATTTGTCAAAATTTCTTTTGTTTCTAAAAGGCACTAAAATATGATTTCAATGTATTTCTTCACTTAAATAATATTGGTATTTAATAATGCCAAAAAATTGTATTTTATTTTAATAGAGAATTTATTTTTGATAGGTATTTAGTTATTTTAATTGACTTTAATTAAAAATAAATTAGGCATTTTGACATAGGGTGGTGGTAATCATTTATTTATCTTATTCAGTTATTCGAAGAAACTAATATTCATATTGTAAAAATATTTTATGTATAGTTTTTTATTAGTTTTTTTACTTCATGGACATACCACTTCATAATAATATTTTTATACTTAAAAATAACTGATTTCAGTTATTTTTTTAGCACTTTTTAAAGAATAAAATTAAAAATGAATAGAAGCATCTTGTAAGATTATTGACTATTTCAAAATGATTAAGAATTTTTTTAAATTAAATACAGTTGTCTGATTATTATTTAATTGTAAGTTCTCAAAACATAATTATTAGCAATACTATCCTAAATTTTCATGCTTATGTTAAATTAAGAAGTTAATTAATATGGATTTATTTAACTAATTTATTCAATAATAGGTATTCTACAGGAAAATAATGTTTAAAAGAATTGTAGTCATCATTTAATGCCAACAACAATGATTGATTCTTCAGCTTACATCTTAATTCGTGAACTTTTTTATAAGAATTTTGTGTAATCTGTTTTTAAAATTTTCTCCAAATTCTAGATAATGTGAAATATTAATAAATGATATTAATTCTTAATATTGCATACATATTGCACACATTATCTAAGAACAATAAATATGTAAATAGTAAAACTGCTTATACGATTTTAATTTTTTTCTATAGCATATGTCGAAAATTACTTCGTGAAAGAATTTGTTCATAATTTTTGTAGATTAGCATGGTAATATTAATAAAAAGGTAATATTTAATCTGATCCTATATTTTATATTTGAAAATTTATATTAGTATGACTAGTTATTATATGTTATATAATAACTAGTATTATATTATGAATGTCTAGTTATTTTATGCTCTACAGTATTCAGCTTATATGCGACTATTTTATAAATTAGTCGACTTTTTCTAATGAACCGAATTATTTTTCTATCTTTTATATTTAAAAAGTGTTCGGATGTAGACGTGTAGAAGATCTTGCTTTTCTTTAAGATTATTTATTTTTCCTTGGTAATATACTATATTCATATTTTAAATTATTTCAGTTTTTATTTTTTTTTGTTGTTGTTTTTGTTTTAAAAGTTACAGTTTTGTTGTAAGTTTGTTTTAAAGTTATTTTGTTAATTCTCTATTATCTCTTTATAAACATAATTATTACAATACTTATTTATTATTTTATATAAAAAGAAAATTTCATATTTTGTAGTATTCTATGATGCAGAAGAAGCTTCCAGCATTATGCATATGCGGATCAGTAAAAGAGCAGAATTTGAAGTTGATTCAAAGAAGCCGTATTGTTATGCTTGCAACAGACAGTTTTCTCGTGCAAAAAGTCTTCGCCGCCATCATCAGGTTGTTCATGCTTTATTCCCTAAAGTGTTTGCATGCAAATGGTGTCCTAGGAGTTATAATAGGAAGGACAATTTGAAACAACATGTAAATTTATGTCATTTAGATATGTTGAAGGAGAATTCTTAACTATATTATTTAATATATGAATTATTTAATATTTGAAGTTTATATTACCAGTGTCTTTCGTGCTAGAAGTATATTTTTCCTATAAGTGAAAGAAATTTTTTATTAGATTTATTTTCAGAGATCGAATATATATATATATATATATATATATATATATATATGCTGTTTAAATTGATAAAAGTGTGCAATTATTTTATTGTTATTCAATTAATTTAAATTATTATATTTTTTCATTGTTATTCTTAAAATAATTTTTTATTTGAATTAGAGTTTTTATTTCTATTGTATAGAAAAAGAAATTTATATTTAATTTTATATTTCTTACAAATAATTTATGAACTACTTCATTTCTCAGTTATTTGTTTGAAGAATGTTCTTCTATGTTTTATATTTGTTAAGAGAAGAAAAATGTATTATTTGTCTTTCATAAAATTGTCTAATTTCCTAGTAACATAGTGATTTTTTTTATTTATGCATTTTTTATTGTAAACTCATTTAGAAAGTCATCAAAATATCTTATTTACTATTTTTACCCTTTATGTGTATAAAATTTATCAGTTGATATTTAAACTTCTGTACATGTATATATTATGCTATGAACCCTCCCTTTTTACAGAGCCGTTATCAATTTCTTTAAATATTTAATTCAAACAATCAATAGTCCTCATAAATTACCATTTTCAAATTTTTTTTAATGCCTTATTGTTATTATTATTATTTTCAACTTTTATTAATTAAAATTCCAATATGCTTTGTGATTTAAATATTTGCAATTTATATTATTATTTTCCTCTTCTTTTGAAAGTTTAATATTTTCTTTTATTAAATGTTTTTGATTTATTATAAAATTATATTGATGTCAAATTAAATGTTCCAAATTCTTCATACTTTAAAAAAAAAAAGATCGAAGTATTGTATTATTTTATGGTCCTATCCTTTTAATGTTTGTTTTAATATTTCTGTAATTTTATAAAAAATGTTGCTTATTTAAAAATTAAAAAGTATAATTAATGTGCAATGAGATATATTTTGGGTCTAAAAACATTCATAAATACACTATTTTTGCAGCATAATGTATGTAAATGAAATGATGTAAGTAATTATATTTCGTATAATATGCTTACTAGAAGTTGTAAATATGTTTAAAGCTGTGAATTTTATTTTTGATTATGATGACTTGTTATATTGTTGCACTTTTCCAATTTTGAGGCTCTGATTTGGTTTAAAAACTTTATATTCACATATTTAATAAAGCTGTATTTTTTCATTAATTATTTAATTTCATGCGATGTGAATCTTTATCATAATGCGGTTGGAGATTTTTTAAACAATTTCTTGGAAAAATTCATAATTTTAATTTTTTTTTCATCATTTTGTTTTTACTAAAAAAATGGAAAGCCATGGGAAGTGCTTGGAATCAAACTAAAGAATTTAAGGGACCCTCCCCCACCCACTTTTATGTGTCTCAATCATCATTAGTTTAGGCTCTATGCCTTAATGTAATTTTATTTTTTTCACTTTAAATCACTTTTGTTCAAAAATGCAAACTGCAAATTGATCAAATTTTCTGGATTGTTCCTATTATTCTTATAACTATTATCATTACTTCTTCTCTTAGAATAGTATAAGCTTAAGTTTTATTGATTTATAATAATATGAAACTGATGTGATATATATCTTCCTCAATATGTTATCTACTTTCTTTTAAAATTTGGTGATGAAGTTACATATACCCCTCTTAAAAACATTTTCAGAATTTAAAATATATCTGACAGTTTCTTCAATCACATTTTTAATCAGGCAATTCATTATTAAGAAGTTACTACATATGTGTATGATCAATTTTTATGATTTTTTTTTCATGATATTTAATTTTTATTTTGAATTCTTTCAGTCTTTTATAAATATCAGATGAACTAGCTGCTTTTACATTTCATAATAGTTTGTTTGGGGATTATATATATATATATATATATATATATATATATATATATATATATA